>WBNQ01023757.1:0-15000 GCA_013401375.1 Spizella passerina | reverse complement strand
ATACTTTGACAATATTTTAATTAGTTTTGCAAAAAATGTGTATTTTCTGGGCAGTTTGTACTTCTCTGTAACATGTGAGGTTTGTGAATTGTTCCAGGAGAAGGAAAGCAGGTTACAAAAAGGGTGCAAGTCAGCTTCAAGTGAAAATTGAAATCACCCTTAAATTCTGAAAGGAAGACTGTTAATCATGATCCCTTAAGATCACCCCTGGAGAGCTGCATGGCAGAAGGAAACACTGGTTTGAATGTTTCAGTATGAACATGCAGTGGCCTGATTTACTACCCAAAAATTGTTGTTTCTGCCACCAGTTCATGAGGCAGCCTGTGCTGGGATAAACCCCTTCAGTGGGAGAGGAAACTTCTCAGAGGCATTTTTAAACTCTGAAGGGGCCAAAAGGCAAAGACACAGATTTTGGGTGAAGTCCACTTCATCTGTGCAATTATTGCATTTAAATACATTTAAGTCCTGGTCCTTTGTTGCAGCTCCTTGTGTCTCGTGTCCCACCCCATTAGCACCCCAACCTCCTCAGAGCTGCAGGGCAATGCAAGTGGTCAAGACCTCATCCTGAGCCCTTTTTTTATATCTGTATAACAAATTGCTGGTATTTTTCATTAATTTCTGTCTCCAAAATGCCATGTCAAGCCTCCCAAGGAGCCCACCAGTGTCCCCTGGACAGCTTCTCACCATGGGCCAGCGTGAGTTGCTGATGAAATTACAGGTGCAGGGAAATGCAGAATTAGAAATATATCTGATGTTGCAATACTTGTGAAGCTATAGCTTTGTTGATGACAGGACAATTCCGTTTTTGACAGTTTAATTTACTGTTGCCAGTGGACAAGAGCAAAAGGAGAGCGTGGGGTTAGGCACCTGCCCCCTCGCGCTGTGTTTCACATGGTAGGTTGCAAAATCATGACTCCCTCAACCTGTCGTGCTCAAATGAGAAGGTTTTCAGCTGGGGAAATGGAATACATCAGTGCAGGTAATATTGCCTGACCTCATAAAACAAAAGGAAAAATTGCAGATTCTGACAGCCATTATGAATCTTGTATCAGCATCCAAACAGCTCCGAGCAGAGGCACGGTGCATGTTTGTAAATAGGAAAAAAAAAAAATCCCGGGCTTGCCACATTGACTTGCAGTACGGAGCAAAAAAATGACTTGTCAGTAATTCGTTGTGGGATGTTAAAGAGGCTGTTGGATTTGCTGGTTCTCTCCACAGCCAGAGTTTAGCCTGGAGCAGCAGGGAAATGCTGCTCGCCGAGGTGGTCTCGGCTCAGCCACGGGCTGGGGTGACGGGGGAGCTGCCGCACGGGGAAACAAACGCATATTTTAGGCAAGCTGTGTTGGTTCAGAAATCCCCGAGCCTTTTTAATGGGCACGCCGTAAAAGTGCACGCTCTCTTCCTATTAAACCAGATAATTTTGGTTTTGAAAGCCTTTGAACTGCAGTATTTTCTTGGAAAACATGGCAGGAGGGCTGGAACTGTGTGATCTTTAATGTCCCTTCCAAGCCAAACCATTCTCTGATTCTATTAAAATACACAAAGTGTTACAGTGTCAGACTCTACACCCAATTAGAATTTTATTTCTATTAAAAGAAGGAACTCTATTGAGTGTAGTTCTTTCCAATTTCATGTTAAAGTTTCCTTTTCTCTTAATTTCTTGACTACTCGTGTTTTTTTCTTATTTGATGGTGTACCTTCGTCAGTCTTGTTCTTCCTTGGGCTTCCTTGTGTTCAGTATTTCAGAAAGTTCTGAAAATGAGCATTATTGCAGTGATTTGGTAAGGCAAGTGAATTAAGGAAGGAGTCAGTCATTAGAAATTAAACTATTTGTGTACTTGAAATGCCTGGAATTTTTGCAGGCTTTCACTGGTTGGGCTGTATTTGATAATAATATCCTGGGAAAAGTCTGTTAATCAGATTAATTTAATATGCTTTCAGTGACTATTTTTAAATTTGAAATTCCTCTTTTCTCTAGTGAAAGAGCTTTCAACTTTATACATTAAAATCTTCTTGATGACTCGTGGAGCACCAAAGGCTTTACTAATGGTGACTTTCAGTCACACCTAGGTCAAGGTGCTTCCAGAGGTGAGACTCTTTCTTCCCATGTTTCTTCCCATGTTTTTCTGTGCTATAGAGAACCACTTTTAATCTATAACAACAAAACTTCATCTTCTGCCCTGCCTCCTTTTCCAAATTCCCTTTAGTGTGGGTGCTGGCTGTAGCTTTGGTGCCGGGTGCCGCGCTGGACCACGCCGTAGCATCACCCCTGGATGCTGGAGAGCCTTGCTCTGACTTTTTTCTCGCACTCCTTGGGGAATGCAAGCTCTCTGTGCCTGGGCTAATTGGGCTGGTGTATGTGTGGGCAGGTTATCCTCTCACGCCGGCCCCGAGCTGATATTTACCCAGGGCCCCTCCTCGCATGGAGCCCGGCGCTGCCGCGGCTCCCGCGCCGCCGTGTTTGCTGGAACTCGAGTGCTCTTGAATTAAATTGCAGCTCATGAATAGCAGGAGAGTGATGCTGGGATGCTGAGGGGAAGGGAGGCTGGTGGGGCAGGCAGGGCCAGCAGCAGCCAGCAGCTCCCCGTGCTCACACCCCAGCCACGGGACAGGGAAGTAAGGGAGTGAGAAACAGTTTGGGAAGGTAAATCTGGGAAATGAGCCTGGCAAATTAGATTTCAATACTTTTTTTTTTTTTTTTTGCTTCATGAAGATCTTAAAGGCATCTGAAATACTCTCTTTTTTCATTCATGAGGGCTGTTTATTCGTGCAAGGTGAAATATCTGCATAGAATCACAGGATGTTCTGGGCTGGAAGGGACCTTAAACCCCATCCAGTGCCACCCCCTGCCATGGGGTTCTTCCACTTTCTTCTCTTCCACTATCCCAGGGTGCTCCAAGCCTCATCCAGCCTGGCCTGGGACACTTCTGGATGTGGGCACCCAGGACTGATGACCTCCATGGTCCTTCTTCTCTGGACACACTCCAGCTGGTTCATAAATGAATTTATATATAAATTTGAGTGACTTGAAGGACTTTTACCACTGCAAAAAAAAACCAAAAAAACAAAATCCAAACCTGTGAAAGACAATATGCATTTGAATCCAAGTATTTGAATACATATAAGGTGCTCAAATTCAGTGAGACACATGGTAGATTAGATGGAAAGGTTATCCAACAAAACTGAGCGCAACCCAGCAAGATTGAAAAACATTGAATTGCAGAAGGGTGTAAAAAGCGAGATTTCCTATTCAAATACTGATATTTTAGCCACCCAGGTATTAAAAATGTCACTCCAGTCTACAGCCAGCTCTGCCACCAACAGCAAACATGAACTTTCTACATCTGCTCAGAGGTGGCAACTCCAGATTCCCTCATTAATTTAAGCTGATGTGGCTTTTGAGGTAATTAAAGCACAAAGATGGTGACACAAAGGAAGGATTAGGGTTGGAAATACCCTGTTATTAACTTGTGCCTGGATGTGGCTGCTCCTCGGGGCAGCCTCAGTGAGAGTTGCCCACGGGCAAGCCAAGGGTTGGGGATCTCAACCAGCTTTGTGGTCACTGTGTGGGGATGGAGAAATCACGAAACTCAAATTATTGTGGAGAAAGAAAACAGGAAGGAAATGGGATTCTTGTAGGTTCAAAGACAATTAAAATTAGAGAAGGTTCACTGTGTTACAGTGAGAGGGTAAGGAGGGCACTGGGCACCTGAAGGAAATTTGCACTGAAATTTTTTGCAGTGACGTTTGCAGCGTGTAGTCACAATTTTTTAGTGATACTGCGAAAAATCTCTGCAGTTGTTCTTTCACATAACACTACTAATTGTAACAGGGCTGTGGCACTTTCTGTATTTGCAGCTGTTAATAAGTTGCTATTCCATGAATTACCATTTCATGTCTCCTGTTGGCATGAGCAAGCCCCGGCTGAAAACACGATAAAGATTTTGGGCTGCTTTAGAAAGACGTTTTTTTGAAACAAAAATAAACTCTGACTGAAAAAGCTACTCTTAAAAAAATGTTTTCAGGGAGTGCAAAACCCCCTCTGGCCGACAGCGTTGCAGATTAAGGAGAGGCAGGACATCCCTCTCCCCTTCCATCCCGTTCCACATTGCGGGGTGTCCGTCGCTCTCCCTTTTAGCGGCTGGGATGGGTTTGCAGAGGCCACCTCAGGTTTCTCAGCTGTTCAGTGCCTTTTGTGTGAGACTGTCAGCGCCCGAGCCCCGGCCATGACATGCACAGACCGGCTGGTTTTTCTCCTTCAGCTCAGCGCCTCTGGACAGCTTCTCTTTCTCTGGCAGCCGCTTCAACCTGCTCTGTCTTGTCATCTTCGAGTTCAATATCTGCTGCTCTGAAGGAAAAAAAATGGGATGGGTTGGACCATTGTATTTGGTCTTTTGACCCTCCATGTTGCCCATGAGCAGTGAAGGATAACTTTTGACAAGCCATGTCAGATGTGACAGGCAATCTAGTTGGGTTGAGTGGAAATGTGCTGTACAAGTTTGAAGCCTTAGTTGGGGGCATTTTCCTGGTGTTCAGTGCATTTAAATTGACACCAGACCTCAGTGTTGTTCCTCGCAGAGCTCCGCGTTTCCAAAGCGTGCGGTTTTATCAGCTCAAATGAAAACCTTTCATATGCATTTTGCATCTCATTCCACCAATCCAAGGCAATATAGCCCTTCCCAGGGTTCGTTTTCCATCCCTCAGGAACGCACATTAAATTTAGTTTTCATCTACGAGGATGTTTGATTTTTATTTTCGTGTAGGAGGTTATGTTTTACTGTTCCATGGATTTCTGTCTTTCCGTGGGTCACCTGAGTGTGATGTGATAACACAACTCCACGCACATCATTGTGCTAGAACTTGCTGAATATTGCAAATTATTCAAAAAGCATTAAAGGAGCCTCGCTAAGCTTCAAAGTGCTTTTATTTCCAATTAATTATTCAGAAATGTTGATAGTAGAACCTTTGTGGGAAGCACATTTTCTGCGCCGCTACATAGGCTGCAGTCGAGATCTGTTCTTACTGTATCCCTTCATTAACGGGTTGTGATATGCAGTTCCTCTTTTATTTAAATTAATTCTCATTATGGATGAGAAAAGCTGGCAGATAACATCCTCCCTGCTAGCCAGCAGTGGTGGTCTGGCTTGCTCTGAGTTTCCTGGCTCTAACCTGCTGCGAGCATCCCTCGTGCTGACCCTGTGCTGCCAACGGCTCCTGCAGGGCACATCTCCTCTCACCCTGCTTGGATCAGCCCAGGGCTCTGCTCAGCACAGGGCTCTGATGGGCAGCAGCCAGAAATTGCATGGAATTCCCTTTGGGATGTCCCAGCTGCTCCAGCCTGGACTCCCAGGCAGTGCCATCATTTCCATCACTGCTGCCTTGGTGCTGTCTTTCTTTTCCCCTCTCTGGTGTCACAGAATCCCAAAATGGTTTGGGTGGGAAGGGACCTTAAAGCCAAACCCATTGCATCCTCCTGCGTTGGCAGGGGCACGTTCCACTGCTCTAAGTCCTGTCCAACCTGGCCTTGGGCACTGCCAGGGATCCAGGGGCAGCCACAGCTGCTCTGGGCACCTGTGCCAGGGCTGCCCACCCTGCCAGGGAACAATTCCCAATTCCCAATCTCCCATCCAGCCCTGCNTATTATTATTATTATTATTATTGTATTACTATTATAAATTTGATTTTCTATGTGAATAGTTTATATATGCCTTTAAGGTCCCTTCCAACCCAAGCCAGTCTGTGATTCTGTCATTGTACCTTTGCTTCTGTTTTTGGGATGGAATGGAATGAAATGTAACAGCAAGAAGAGCACTTTTGTGCTGGTGCTGGCCCTTTCAGTCTTGCCAGCAAGGTGACACTTTTGGCTGATGATTATTTTTCCCCAAATAGAATGGATTTGTTTATTTCTTTCCTCATACTAGATGTGATTTTCCTCATAAACCATCCCCATGTGAATTAAAAGCAAATTCAACTGGTGGTCAGTTAAGTCTTTAAAACAAAAAAATAAAAAATAAAGACACAGAGCAAGCAGTTGGCAATAAACTTGTCCTTTTTGGCACCTGGAATAAAAACAGTAACAGAACAGTACCTTTATATAGCACATAAAAATATAATTCAGGATAAGAATTCAGAGGTCATGGCAAATGGTTACCTAAATAACTCTAGGGAGTTAAAATAGTTTGCTTATATAAAGATAAGGTGATATTTTATGCAGAAAGCCCATGTGTGGTTCCAAAGCCTGATGGTTTTATACGCAGTAAAACAACTTTGAAGACAACGTGCAGAAAAAGTTAGAGAAAATAATTTTTGCAGATTGTAAAACGTAGACATGGAAACTTGGGAGGTGATTCTGCTCCACTTAAAAACGTCCATCAGCCTTGGCTTTAATTAGTGTTTTGTGGCTGGATTGTTTCCGACCTACAGCTTCCTTCGTTTCTTCGGCCACACATTGTTGTAAACCCAAAAACGAGGTTTTTTGTCCATGTAGAATTTGTGGTAGAGCATTTTGAAGGTGTAAATTCTACAGGGGCTCGAGTTACTCTCCCAGCATTTACATTTGGCTGCCAGATTGAGGCTCCTCAGGGTCTTCCTCTGTACCCTGGGGTGTATCCACATCTCCAGGTCCTGCTAACTGGAATTGCACTCAGATTCCTCCAAACAGGCTCCTCCTGCTCCTCACCACCTTCCAGGAGAGGTTGTCCATGGGACAGAGAAAAACTCAGGGGGTCTGGGGCCAGTTTATGTGGCCATTCTTTAGGAACAGCAACCTTTGCCATGTCTTGGCTGGCAAAGCTATTGAAAGTTCTTGCAAATCATAGAATTCCAGACTGGGCTGGGTTGGAGGGGCTCTTAAAGCTCATCTTAAAGCCATCAGACACCTTCCTTAACACAGGGTTCCTCCAAAAAAATGTGTGGTTATATATAGAATATGGTTATATTAAATTAAAATAACCTTTGCAATTAACAGGCAACGTTAAGGGACTTGGGACCAGGGATGGAGGGACAGGATAAGGGGTGATGGCTTCCCACTGCCAGAGGGCAGGAATAGATGGGATATTGGGACTTGGGAATTGTCAGGGGGTGCCCAGAGCAGCTGTGGCTGCCCTGGATCCCTGGCAGTGCCCAAGGCCAGGCTGGACACTGGGGCTGGCAGCACCTGGGACAGTGGGAGGTGTCCCTGCCATGGCAGGGGTGACACAAGTTGGGTTTTAAGGTCCCTCCCAACCCAAACTATTCTGGAATTGTATAATTTAAAGTAATTTGTTCCATATTTTGATGTGTTTTTCCTTGATCCTGTGGATTTCACATCAGAATTGATGTTTTCAAACACACTTGAAAACCAACACTAGAAGCAAACCAGCAAGAAAGAGCCTCTCCAAAAGCAAAGGTCATTGATTTTGCAGAGGGTTGGGCTTTGCAGTAGGAGATCCAGCAATGTTTTCTCCTTTCAGCTCTAAAAGTGTCGATTTTGATCTGGAAGCCTAATTTCTCTCATCAAGGAGTTAAGCACTGAGTTAAATTCCATGAGAACATATTTAAACACACTGCAAGATGTACCCAGTACATTCCCCCTAACGCCCATAATAATGTGGCCGTCCAGGGCTCCGGGCATTGGGGCTTTTCATTTACATTGGCTGACCTCAAATTGGATGTAAGTTTTTATATATCCAAATTAATGCATTTGTTCTCCATCCGTAGAGGGACCCTGGTGAGCAGGGCTGGGCCCTGGTCTCCAGCTGCAGCCAGATGTTGCTGGTGGTGGGAAGGAGCTTTTGTGTTCCCCTTCCATGGGGGGCAGGTGGGGAGGGTCTGCCTGGGGGAAATTCTGCTTCACATTCTGGTCCAGATCCAGCCCTTCAGTGCTGCTGGAACCACTGAATGTAAAATAAATGGTTTTCCTTGGCTCTAGGGAAGTATTTCTGCTTTGGTGGGTGGCAGGGAAATACAGACCAAAGCTGCTTTTCCCAGCTCCTTGCCCCAGGTAAATAACTTTTAAAAAGAGAAGTCTTGGGAGACCTTGGCTTGTTTCTCCTTGGCTGCTTGTGTGGAGGAGAGGACAGGACTGTGGACAAGCAGGGCTTCCACAACTGGAATCAGGGTTCCAATAATTGTGGGGTTTCCTCTATCCATGTAGTCATGGTCATGGTGGCCACCTTGTTGTGTTCTCCTTTAGCCGTCCTGGATGAGTTTTTCTGCTGATGTAGAGTTCTTCACTGGGTTAGACTGTAGAATCAGAGCAGTTAAGCTTGGAAAACACCTTTAAGATCATCAAACTCAACTGTCAACCAGCACCATGGCCACCATTAAAACATTTGTGAACACTCCCAGCGATGGTGACTCCACCAATTCCCAGTGCCATTGATTTACAGCCCTTTCCATGAAAAAACTTTTCTAATACCTCATCCAAACCACTAAGCATCCTTCCTTCCATCTCAGAAGTTCAAGCACACCAGTTCCTGAGCAGGATGGATATTGCATTTGCTAATTAACATCCTTGTATCATTACCTGATGCTTATGTTCTACAACGTCAAAACCAGATGGAAACCAGCAGGAATTTCCCCATGGAAGAGCTGCTCAGGCCTAGGCAGGGGCTGCCCAGGGAGGGTTGGAGTGCCCATCCCTGGGCAAGGAATTCCTGGAGGTGGCACCCAGTGCCCTGGGCTGGGGACAAGGTGGGCATGGGGCACAGCTGGCACCGGATGATCCTGGAGATCTTCTCCATCCAGAATGATTCTGTGCTTCTGTTCTGTGATTCTGTGAAATAAATTCCCTTTAATTTAAGGCAGGTTATCTCTAGCTGCTGCTCTGTCCTTCCTTTTCCCACCCCAGCCGTGCCCCTGCTCCCAAGCCACCAAGGAGCAGCTTGTCCTGCTCCTGCAGCAGCTCCTGTGCCACAGGGGGGCTGTGGAGGCTCCCCAGCATTGTCACCTCGTGCTGGGGACCAGCCAGAGCCTGGGGACAGAGGCTGCAGCCCCAGGATGTCACCCAGCAAACACCCCCTCCCTCCTGGGCATTAGCAGTGCTCCCTGCTTTGGCTCTTGTATAAATATCTGCTGCATTTCCACCAGGAGTTATTGCTGTTATATATTTTACAGACACTTTACTGTCATCTAAGTGGTTTATTTTATTCCCACAGCTAGGAGAAAACTACAAAAGGAATTTTGTAATCTGAATGTGATTGTGGGCAGAGAGTAATGTTTTGAAAAGGAGCTGAGAGTAAATTATATCAGTGCTTTATTGTGTTTAAGGAGACTTCTCTATTGTGCTAGGAGTTAACATTAGTTCTCAAAGTTATTAACTGGATGTGGTTTTATTATGACTGTGTGTTTTGTCAATATATGACTTTTTTTGTTAGGCTTTTCAGTGCCAGTTCGGCTGCAGCTTTGGCACCCTCCAAGTTTAAATATGTAAACTCAGCTGGTGTTGAAAGTTTGTTTAGGTTTGACTCCCTCTCCCATGCAGCAGAGAAAGTAACCCTTTTTTTATCCCTGCTAGCTATTTATAGAGGGAGTTTCTCCAGGCAGGCTGCCTTACTCCGGGTTGTTTTGGCAAATCCTGTTTGGAGAATGAGCCCCCAAATATTTGGAGATGGCTTTTTGGTGGGGATGGGAGTTGTGTGGCTGAGGTGACCTTTCAGGCTGCCTCTGGGTGGGTTTTTGGCAGGAGCTTTGGTGTGAGTGACAGAGATTTCACACTGGAGGTGGGGCTGGAGCCCACGGTGCCACCACAAACACTGGGCACCAGCCCCAGCCTGAAGCTGCTCTTCAAAATGCCCCAAAGAACACTTTTAAATAATAGATATAGATATAGATATAGATATAGATATAGATATAGATATAGATATAGATATAGATATAGATATAGATATAGATATAGATATAGATATAGATATAGATATAGATATAGATATAGATATAGATATAGAATCACAGAATATTTGGGGTTGGAAAGGACCTTAAAAATTATCTCATTGCATGGGCCAGGACTGTATATAACTGTATTTTATGTATTAATTGCCAGCACATGGCATTGTGTGTCTGGCTTTTCAGGTTTTTCCTACTTTTGCAGAAGATGTTAAAGCCTCTACCTCTGGAGAAAAATAAATAGGTTTTAAAAGGATAAGTTTTTAAAAAATAAGTTACAATCTCAAAGCCAGGCATCAGAATAATGCCTCCCTTTACTAAAGAGAAGTGTTGGAGGTTGGAGGGGGCTTGGAGCAGCCTGACCTGGTGGAAGCTGTCCCTGCCCATGGCAGGGGGTGGCCCTGCATGGCTTTAAGATCTGTGCCAGCTCAGAGCATTCTGTGATTAATTGCCTTTCACTAATTCTGTGAGGACACCATATGGCTGTCAGGAGTTCCCCACCTTCTCCCACGGCATCATCTCCAGTCAGCCTTCACTGCTGCCCCAGGTTTTCCTCAAGCCTTCATTCTGAAGATGAGCTTGTTTGATTTTGTTTCAGTGTTTATCTCCCTGCCTGAGCACACAGTAAAACCCCTACACCTGCAGGGGGGATTTACTGGGCTCTTCAGTTTTACACATAAAATGCAAGGATGGGCCACGTAAAGTAGAAATATTCTGTGGCATGTGCAGGAACATGGTTGATAGAGCAGAGGGGCTGCTCCTGAGCCAAGTGAATGCCATCCATGCCGGGCCCAGTAGATCTCCATTACTAAATAAAGTGCTCTCATGAAGCCTAATGTGTTCCTGTGAATTACTCCATTACCTGGGAGGATCCATGTGGAGGTGGCTGCTCGTGCTGCTCCTGGCCAGGCTGGTGGCTGTGCCTCAGAGTTTGTCATTAAAGCCAGCCATTCATTTGTCTCAAATGTCCACTGCAAGGTGTACATTGGTTTAAGTAAGAATATATTTTGAAGTGTCAGGGACAAACCTCCCTCGTTATCCTGATTTTCCCTGTTTTCTTTCTCTGTGAAGGCTGCTGTGGGTGCAGGCACTGTGGACAGGCACGTGGAGGAGTTGCTGTATCACGTCTGTGATTTGCACAGACGTGTTTTAATTAATGAATTCAGCTGGTGTGGGGCAGAGGGAGCAGCCAGAGCTGAGCCCACAGCCCAGCACATGGGGATAACCCATTGCCCCCAGTGCTCCTCTGCCTCAGGAGAGCAGAAATAAACACATTTTATTCTCATAAATTCACTGCTGTTTCTTCAGAACAACAAGAAGAACAAGTTTCTTTCTTCTTCAAGAAAGAAGAATTATCTCCTTGTACCTAAATCTTTATTCATCAAAATTATTTTGATTTCTGATTTTTTCACATAAGCTACTTGGACCTTATTCCAGCTTGGTGTGCACTGGATTTATGATGCACACCAGTTCAACCAATTCCAATCAATTCAGCCAAACACTGGAAAAGCTGGAGGTACAATGCCATCCCAGTAGGCAGCTGGTATTTGAAGTTCATCTTACTGGCATTAAAACACAAAGACTGGGATTTCCAGTTCACATTGCTGCAAAACACTATTTCCCTCTGAGCTCCCTGTTGCCCTTGTAACCAGGCTGTAAAAACCCTGCTTAAATTTTTTAAAACTTTTCTTGGTGTCCACCTTAGACTCTGTTAATGTAAACTGTATTTCCCTGGTTTTTTATGAGATTGTCACAGCAAAGGTATATAAAAATCTTGATAAAGTCAGTATATATTTCCCCTACTGCTGCCCCCCCTTATCCATGAGGCCAATTATCTTGTCAAAGGAAAAGATTAGATTTGTTTGGTGGTTTATAACCTTATGAACCTGAGATGCTTATAAATATTTTAATAATTTGTTCCATTATCGCTCCCAATATCAAAGTTTGACTGGTCTATAATTTCTTCCCGTCTCCTTTTCCCCCGGCTTTGTAAATCCTCAGGGAGCTCGTCTGTGCTCCAGGAGCTGTCAGAGATGGTCACTAACTCTTCACTGCTCCATCCTCTTCCACTGAACTGTTCCACCAGCAATTAGGAACCGGAGCCTGGCTTCAGCATAAAGTCCTGGGGCATCCATGAGGTTTATTTATGGCAGTGGTGGTTCCTGTTTGGGAAGGTTTAATATTTGTGATCAGAAGCAGCTGATGGATTCTTTCAGGGAACATGAGCGCTTGCAGTGTGTAGATGTGTGTGTAACTACAATTTTTAATTTTAATTTAGGGACTTGGCTCACATCTCTCACCTGCACAGATATGTAAATAAGGATTTAAAAGCCCAGTAAAACAACCCATCAAGTTCAGTTCATGCACCTTCACCTCGGGCTGGTAGCTGTAAATTAAATTTCATCTAGGTGATTCTATGCAGCCAACACATCATGCAAAATCCTGTGGTGGAATCATTCTTAACTATTTTGTAAATGTAGGGGATATTTTGGCAGTTTTGGTTGTCCAAAGCACCCACTGAGGCTTGCAGAAACCGAGTGTGGTTTCTAGAGCTGGGTGCCCCTGCCCTTTGTCCTGGGGGCAGATGTGGATCCCCTGGGGCTGTCACAGCTGGATCTCACAGACCTGAGGCTTTCCTGCCCCTGAGAGTCTCTGATGTCCCCACTGCTCTGGACACTGCCCATGGAGGGGCTGTCCTCTGTTAAATCGCTTTTATCATGTTCACATCCTACCTAATTGTAAATAAATTCAAATATTTCAAAGCAGCAACAAGAGGTGAGACTGGAAGAGACTCTGAACTTTGCTGGGTGAACAATTGATTTTTTCATTCCTCGTGGTTATGATCTGCACTTGATCATGACCCTCCTGTCTCTCTGGTTTGGATTATTTCTCTTAAGTTTTCAAAATAGCTTTGATTTCTGATTCTTTCACATAAGCTGCTTGAACTAGGACTAGGTTTTGGAGACAAGTCCAGGGGGATGTGGCTGGTGCATTTTCCCAGTTAGGCCATACTGGTGCAGCCTGGTTGTCTTAAGACAAGGGAAAAAGGGGAAGATTTATATTCTGTAGTCAATCCTGTGTGCTATTCATGTCAAGTATCATTTAGACTTTGCCACAAATAAAACCCATGAATATCTCAGTGAAAAGTTGCCCACATTATCCTTTAAAATCTGTTCCTTCTCCATTGTGCAGCAAAATCTGTATCTTGCCCCAGCACCTCCAGTGCTGCAGTTACTGGGAAGTGAGTCTGTGCACGTTTGTGCATGTATGTTGTGTATCTGCTTAAAAAATTAAATTGGATCTCCACTGCAATGTTTTGTGCACCACAGCAATGTTTTATCACAGTAAATACCCCAGCAAGAGCCAGGATGCCACAACAGTGTTGCTGTGTGTGGTTCTGCCTCAGCAAAGAGTTGTTGTAGTCAGTGGTGCAGTGTGAAAACATTTGTTTTAATCTCTTGTTTTAACAAGAGATTCCTAATGACTAAACCATTTTGAATATTAAATACCCCTAGTAATAAGCTTTATTGTGCAGCACCATGGTTTTTCACAGAGAACAGATACCTCAGAACTTGAGATGAATGGGTGCAAAGCTTTGTTGTTGTGCAGTTCAGAAGTTCCAACGTGGAGCTGTGACATTTTTAGGGACCTACAGAAAGGAACCAGGTTTGTTTCCTGCAGGGCTTTAAGAAATGTGTTAAACCCAGGTGCTCCTGCAGAGATGGACCTCGAGCAGAGCCTTGGAGGTCTCTCCACCCTTTTTGTAGAACCACAGAATGTTTGGGATGGATGAGACCTCAAGGATGCCCCAATGTCCAGCCTGGCCTTGGGCACTGGGATGCCACAGCAAATCTGGGAATTCCAGCCCATCCAGGGATCCAGGGGCAGCCACAGCAAATCTGGGAATTCCAGCCCATCCAGGGATCCAGGGGCAGCCACAGCAAATCTGGGAATTCCAGCCCATCCAGGGATGCAGGGGCAGCCACAGCAAATCTGGGAATTCCAGCCCATCCCCTCCCCACCCTCCCAAATAGGAATTGCTTCCCAAAAATCCCATCCAGCCCTGTCCATGGCACTGGGAGCCATTCCCTGTGTCCTGTCCCTCCATCCTTGCCCCCATTTCCTCTCCCGCTCTCCTGGAGCCCCTTTAGCCACTGGAAGATGCTTGAAATTCTCCCTGAATTTTATCCATCTCTGCCCAGGAAGGAGTGGGGTGAAGCATGGGACTTCTCCTGGAGAGGCACAAACCTTCCATGGGCTCATCTCTGCCAGGATCCTGCGTTACGAAGCAAAACGGGAGAGAACATTTTTTCCCCACAGATCTTTAAAAATGAGTGACTCTTTTAATTTTGCATTGTCAAGAAAAAGACAGAGAAATGAAGTAATATTTTTACTTCAGTGATTTAAAACAATTTAGTCTGTGGAGTAATGCAACTGTAGCTTCACTCCAGTGCAATTGAAATAAAACATGATGAAATATTAAAATACTCCATACACGCACCACTAAGATTAGATAGTCATTAGGACTGGAATATTGGCACCCTGTTAATTATTGCATTGCAAATGTTTCAGGCAGAAAACACATGTTTTCTTTTTCCCAAATGAAGTCCAGCAAATTAAAACCTGACCTAGAAGTGATAACTTCAAATATGATTTATTTTGCAATAAGCAAACGGAGTAACCCCACAGAGATTGTCAACAGTCAAACAAGAGCAATGATAAAAGGAAGGAACGTCACCAGCTGGATGCTTTATTGTATTTGCTCTAATGAAGGCCAAGGAAACAGCTTGTTTTCCACGGGACTTAAAATTTTGTCTTGACAGGGAGTGGGCAGTGCTGCTGGAGTAGGGAAGTGTGTGGAGGAGGAGGAGTGAGGAAGTTTGGGTGATGGCTGGTGGTGACTCTGGCAGGTGTTTCATTTTATTTCAGCACACTGCTAGAAACACAATACCAAAAAACTTACAGAAAAAAGAGAATAATCCTACTCCATCCACTCGTGGAAAGCTGAGTTACATTGCTGTCTGAATCCCTGCTGGAGCATCTTTGGAACTGGAAATGCTCTCATTTTATCAGTAGAGCTGTCTCTGCCCTGGAGCCAGCCTGGGACACCTGTGGGGCTCACCTGGGCAGGAGCAG
>WBNQ01023756.1:42620-52892 GCA_013401375.1 Spizella passerina | reverse complement strand
TTTTATGTCTTTATAGTCAAGTTTGGAGTGCTCTGTAAAGAGACTTGAAGTGGGATGCTGTGAGAAGGGGCTTTGATTGGAAAGGTAGAGAGCAGTGCAATCCACCTGAGCAGTGAATCATGGGTGCCACTCTATTGTCAAAGGAACAGAATTAGTACAGCCTGGGAGAAAAGGGAGTGCACAGTGTGACAATAGCCCAGGACATATCTGAGAGCAATTAGTAAAATGAAATTATGTGCAGTACACAGTGCAGACACTACAGACAGCAATGGGTGAAAATAGCAGAGAGGAAACAGTGTCAAGGTAGCAGCAAACATTCTGCAAAAACACCAGTTAGGCACTTGGGTAATTGCTGGGTGTTGTGGATGGGCATGATCAGCTACCACAGCAAGTTACTTGGGAAACAGGGATTTTCCAAAGCCAGCAAAGCCACCCTGCAGGGCTCTGTGCAGACTGTGCCCTTGTGGAGCAGACAGACCCCCTGTGTGTCAGTTTTTGGTTGAAGAAAGTTGTCCTGGCCACTTACATCACCCAGTGAGGAGATGCTTATGTTAAATGCAGGTGTGAGAAAACTGAGCTGCTTTTCTCTCCTGTTGGTGTGGGGATGTGTTTTTTCAAGTGAAGCACATTTAGACTGAGAGCTGCCCCACTGGGAATTGTTCATTCCCCCATCTGGGAAGCTCCAGAGTTCTGAGGTGTGTCCTTCAGGATGTTCACTACCTGCTCTTCAGTGCTGAGCTCCATTACTCTTTCCACAAAATTTATGTGAGCTCTTTGGGTGTTTTCACAGTTAACAGCCAAAGAGAAATCAGTCTTTGATAATTTCCTGGTTCCTGGGCCACTGTTACAGCACAGAAATGAGTTTCTATGCAGAAAAGGCTGTAGTAGGATGACTCACTCCAAGTGCTATTACCAAGGAACAAGTTGCTCAATTACATTATATGACACCACATCTACTTCTTAATATTTTTCCCTAAAGCTTCCTCTGGCCTTTGTTATATCACTGGTCTTCTGTTCCTAATGTGGAAATAAAATGTGATGTGTGAGTTTGTGCCTTATTTCCTCTTGTTCTCTGGTACTTTTTACTTGAGAAGCTCTTTAAAACAACTGGCCATCACTGCAGGTTCTGGTTCTTGCACCCTGGGTTCTTGCATTCAAACCTTGGTTTAGGCCATGTGTATCCTAATTTTACTGGACTGAAAATATTTAGTAGACATTTGTCAACATCAAAGCAGAGGCTGGTGTATTATTTTGGAGCTCATAAACATGACTGAAGATAATAATTACCCAGAGCTTATTTCTGCATTCAGCAATACTGAATTATTCTACCCTTCTAGCCAAAGCCTTTTCAGGCTGGAGCAGAAAAGCAGAGCAATTTATAAGTTTTGCTGAGGTAAAAGGGGATGTTCCTGTTAAGTCTTGCTCCCCAGATTTTACAAGATCTGTGATTTAAGTGCTATAGGTGGTGTTGCCTGCCTGTGTTTGACGAGAAAGTCAGAGTTGGTGGACATTGATTTGCCACTGGGAACTGAAACCATTAATTGAAGCTGTGGTGACAAATCCATTTCCTTGCTTTGCTTCGTGGATCCTGACTTAACACTTTTTGCTACGATCAAAAATTCATTCATGCAAATGCACCTTTTGTGACCAAAGTAATCAATTTTTCTGGCTTGTAGTCGGCAGACTCAGGATTCTAAAGTGGCAGCCACATGTCATTGCATTCCCCACAGGAGCTGAGTGCTCCAGGGTGGGGTCTGTGCTCCTGGGTCTGCAGGGGTGGGACACCAAAGCAAACCTGAGCATGAGGCGCTCAAAATGCTGCCAGATCTGACAGTGGTGTGAGATAAGACACTTGAATATAGATCTGTGAAATGAACATAGTGGGTTTGGGGTGTTTGTTTGTTTTCTAGTTTATAACTACTCTATATTGAGTGTATCCAGAGTTTCTCTATGGAGAAACTGTAGAGTAAATACAATAGTGGGGTAGATCTTTTGTCTGTTTGTTTTTGTACCTCCAGACAGGCTCTGGAAACTTTGTCTAGTTCTTTCAGGATTTTATTTTTTCATCTATTTCTTCTTGTGATGGAGGGAAAGAAAGCATTTACTCAGGAAAGGTTTGAAGAGGAGGCTTTTAATCTAATACATTTAAAGTACAGTGAAACACTGCTAATGGAAGCCTCATTAATAGATATATTTTTATTAGTTGGTATTTGGAGAATTATCTGAACATCCCAGTAATAAATCTTTTATCACTTATTGATAGCACTTGCATTGATGTAAATCACAAATATCTGTGCTGCCAGGCTCACATTGGCCTAATTGAGATTAGCAAATAGCCTTTCCCATCCCTACAGTTCCTGTGGGTGAATAAATATACAACTTTAATGCTACATTAGCTGACAAGTGCATGAGATTCTTTGTTTTGCTGTTGCTTTTTCTTAGCCTTTTTGTCCTGAGGTGTCTCAAAAGCTTGGTTCAGCTTTGGGATGTTGGTAGCTGTGGGTTTTTGTGACTCATGTTCTTTTAGATCTGTGTCAAAGTGAGTGTAAAATTCATAGGTGAAAAATTAGGACGATCTTTGGGAGATATTGGGGTAGAAATGTTTATTCTTGGTCCTCTTTTCACTCCACATGTTGGCCTGCACATGTCCTACAGTTTTAGTGAAAGTCCCAATCAAGGTGCTGTTTGGATTTTAAGAGTCATTTTTGGGCTGAAATGGTTTAANTGCAGGGTCTCAGGTTGATTTTTTAGCTTTATAGTAATTAACACAGATAAAATAAACTTGCATGTCCTTGGTTAAGACCAAGAGCAGTGTTAAATACTACAATGACAACTGCATGTGCTTAATTTCTCAGCCTTCCCTTCAGAAGAAATCTCTAAGCCTGTTGTACTGTTAATTAGCAAAGCCATATTACTTTGCTGAACTGCAGTCACAATTCTCATTTAATAGTTTTCCCTGTAAAGTCTCCATAATTGCTTATCATTGCTCCCACACGTGTGGGTGCAGCTGATGCAGCACTGGCTGAAGGAGAGGAAAAGATGCCCTCAGTGTGAGCAAGCCACTGAACCATGGCAAACAATTGTGGGAATAACTCTTATTTTCATGACTTTTGCACATGTAACTCTGAACCATGAAACTCTATTCAGATAGATTTGTCTGGTTTAATACACCAGCACTGTAACTTTGTTAAGGTCAATTGCAGGAGACTTTTGCCTTTTCGTTTGCTGCCTTGGAGGGCAAGCTTTGGTTTTCATTTGTCTTTGTCAGGTTACAGCATTTTATCTTGTTTAACATTAGCATCAGGAATGTCATATCTGGTGGATGTTTTTTTTCCTGATGGCATCAGATGTGTTACTTGAAGTTCTCAGATGTTAGCTGGAGTGGCAGAAGCATTGCTTTATCCAAGTTTTCTGGGGTTCCAAAGCTTTAAAAAACACAGTGTGTTATATAGATGCTGAAAATAGAACAGTCTATGAAATCCTGAAAATGGTGTTTCTGAGCCTTCTTAATATCATAAATAACAGAATATCATAAAATCAGTATAATTGAAAACAAAACACAAGTTTGGAAATAGAGCAGATTTCATAGGGATTCGCTCTTTAAATTTTTTATTTCCTTGACCTTTGTAAGAAAGGAGTTAAGATCCTTCAGTCAAGGACTGTTCTTCTTTGTTAGGGTTGGTATTCTGGATTTTTAGGTATCCAGTGTGGACCACTGTGTATTGGACAAAGGGAACATCCCAGTACTACACCAGTGTGTTTGTATATCATGGAGGTCTCCAGAATCAGGTTTTTTGGGTGAATTTTCCCACAGCAATCAGCCTTATTGTATGTACACTGTGTATATTAATTATTTTTGAATTCAAATTGAAATTAGGCATTTTTTGTAAAACCCTTAAAATCCATGTGTGAAATTTAATTTCAAAAGGAAATTTTGCAAATGGTGTCTGACCTGCTCTCTTCTTTGCTCATTTAATATTTCTATTGTGTGTGCAATAAAAGCTATGCAGTGCTTTCCAGGAACTTCAGCATCTGGCCTGCTTCCAGCATGTTTTACTCTAGCCAATGTTCTGGAATAGCTGGTGATTATTTACNACAGTGAAACACTGCTAATGGAAGCCTCATTAATAGATATATTTTTATTAGTTGGTATTTGGAGAATTATCTGAACATCCCAGTATTAAATCTTTTATCACTTATTGATAGCACTTGCATTGATGTAAATCACAAATATCTGTGCTGCCAGGCTCACATTGGCCTAATTGAGATTAGCAAATAGCCTTTCCCATCCCTACAGTTCCTGTGGGTGAATAAATATACAACTTTAATGCTACATTAGCTGACAAGTGCATGAGATTCTTTGTTTTGCTGCGGCTTTTTCTTAGCCTTTTTGTCCTGAGGTGTCTCAAAAGCTTGGTTCAGCTTTGGGATGTTGGTAGCTGTGGGTTTTTGTGACTCATGTTCTTTTAGGTCTGTGTCAAAGTGAGTGTAAAATTCATAGGTGAAAAATTAGGACGATCTTTGGGAGATATTGGGGTAGAAATGTTTATTCTTGGTCCTCTTTTCACTCCACATGTTGGCCTGCACATGTCCTACAGTTTTAGTGAAAGTCCCAATCAAGGTGCTGTTTGGATTTTAAGAGTCATTTTTGGGCTGAAATGGTTTAATTTATGGACAGAAAGGAATTGGAAGAGAAAAGCTCTAGCCCTTATTATATAGGAGAACTCTAGTAAATGTGGACCCTAAAATTTCAGAATTAAGGAAAATTCTCATAATTTCTGATCATTAAGGAACAGTGCAATGCCCTTGGTCCTGATATTTTCTCAAACTAGTATGTTATAGATAATTGGGGTTAGAAAAGGGCCATAAAATATGTAGGCTGATGTAAATGTCCTATTTATAATATAGACTATCTTGCATAACTGCAGGGTCTCAGGTTGATTTTTTAGCTTTATAGTAATTAACACAGATAAAATAAACTTGCATGTCCTTGGTTAAGACCAAGAGCAGTGTTAAATACTACAATGACAACTGCATGTGCTTAATTTCTCAGCCTTCCCTTCAGAAGAAATCTCTAAGCCTGTTGTACTGTTAATTAGCAAAGCCATATTACTTTGCTGAACTGCAGTCACAATTCTCATTTAATAGTTTTCCCTGTAAAGTCTCCATAATTGCTTATCATTGCTCCCACACGTGTGGGTGCAGCTGATGCAGCACTGGCTGAAGGAGAGGAAAAGATGCCCTCAGTGTGAGCAAGCCACTGAACCATGGCAAACAATTGTGGGAATAACTCTTATTTTCATGACTTTTGCACATGTAACTCTGAACCATGAAACTCTATTCAGATAGATTTGTCTGGTTTAATACACCAGCACTGTAACTTTGTTAAGGTCAATTGCAGGAGACTTTTGCCTTTTCGTTTGCTGCCTTGGAGGGCAAGCTTTGGTTTTCATTTGTCTTTGTCAGGTTACAGCATTTTATCTTGTTTAACATTAGCATCAGGAATGTCATATCTGGTGGATGTTTTTTTTCCTGATGGCATCAGATGTGTTACTTGAAGTTCTCAGATGTTAGCTGGAGTGGCAGAAGCATTGCTTTATCCAAGTTTTCTGGGGTTCCAAAGCTTTAAAAAACACAGTGTGTTATATAGATGCTGAAAATAGAACAGTCTATGAAATCCTGAAAATGGTGTTTCTGAGCCTTCTTAATATCATAAATAACAGAATATCATAAAATCAGTATAATTGAAAACAAAACACAAGTTTGGAAATAGAGCAGATTTCATAGGGATTCGCTCTTTAAATTTTTTATTTCCTTGACCTTTGTAAGAAAGGAGTTAAGATCCTTCAGTCAAGGACTGTTCTTCTTTGTTAGGGTTGGTATTCTGGATTTTTAGGTATCCAGTGTGGACCACTGTGTATTGGACAAAGGGAACATCCCAGTACTACACCAGTGTGTTTGTATATCATGGAGGTCTCCAGAATCAGGTTTTTTGGGTGAATTTTCCCACAGCAATCAGCCTTATTGTATGTACACTGTGTATATTAATTATTTTTGAATTCAAATTGAAATTAGGCATTTTTTGTAAAACCCTTAAAATCCATGTGTGAAATTTAATTTCAAAAGGAAATTTTGCAAATGGTGTCTGACCTGCTCTCTTCTTTGCTCATTTAATATTTCTATTGTGTGTGCAATAAAAGCTATGCAGTGCTTTCCAGGAACTTCAGCATCTGGCCTGCTTCCAGCATGTTTTACTCTAGCCAATGTTCTGGAATAGCTGGTGATTATTTACCTGTGTAAGTGACTAAAAACATTCTCATTACAAGTGAAGCTTAGTGGGGCTTTTCCTTGGGATCCAGGGCAACATGTTCCTCATCAGTGTTTTTTATTAACTTATCTATTTCTCTTCTCTTCCATTTCATTTCTGTGCAGGACATTTTCTGACTCTGCTGACCACATTAATCTTTAGCAGTGCCCAAGGGATTTTGTTGTCTGCTCTTTTGGCACAGTCCTAAATGAGCTCTGCTCACATTTGTTCAGGGTATAGCACTGAACATACACTATAGGATGGAATAGGACAACCTCTGCTCTTCTCTTGGATAATTAGTATTCCAAGATAGTCTTTCCTGTGACTGGTGATTTCAAATCAGAACATTTGTTGGCATGGTATTAATTTTTTCTTCCTTGCTACCAATGCACAGAACATTTTGTCAGCAAAGGCAGCAGTTTGACTCAGCTCCTCCTGCCCTGACAGACAGAAGTGTTAGATTCCATTTTCCTCAGCAAAGCTCAGACTAAACAAATAATTCAATTCCCATATTGATGCTGGGCCCCTTCCACATTTTATCCAGGCTGGACAGATGTAACTTTTTAAAAATAGCTCAGTGGGGCTTTTTTATTTGTTTTGGTTCTGTTTTATTCCTTCCCAGTGCACTCTTGTGAACACCTCATTTGGGAGATAATGGTGGTTTCTTATTAGCACATTGAAATTAAATCCCCAATCATGTTTCTTCAGGCTTTCATGTCATCATATTTGCAGTCACACCTGCTGAATTCCAGTCCTCAGCTCCTGGGAAAAACCTCTGGGGAGCCAAATATGCAAGGATGGGCTTGCTCACTCACTGAATGGCTGGGGATTTATTGAGCTGCTGTCCTGTACCTCCCATCACTGTAACAAATTGGACTAAATGCTGAGATATTTCATCTGTAGGTAGTTTTGTTTTGTTTTGGTTTGGGTTTTTTTGCCTCCTGCTCCTGTTTTTTCCCATCCCACAAAGATTCAATGATGCAGCAAGTACCAGGAGACTCTACAGTACTGAATAGGGGAAAAATGTTTATTTGCCTGTATGTCCACAGTGTGCCAGAATTTAGTGTTTTCAGAGTGAAAGCATCCATATGTATGTTTCAGGATGATATTTTGCTACTTATGGCTGAAATGCTAAGTTGAAATGTAGATTTCTTTCAGCATGTTCTGTTTTTCTGTAAGGAAGGGTGGAATGATCAGAACTAGAGAAATGACTGAAGGACTCCTTGTGACAGCTTTTAATGCAACAATGAGCACTTGCTTGTTCAATGTTCCTTTCAACTCCAGTCTCTCATTCATAAAGGAAGAAAGAACAGAAACTAGAAAACAAAAATCTAATTAATCTAAAGGTATTGAATGCTTGTTAAAATTCACCTGTCCCAGGATGTCCATTTATCATGATTATGACTGAACAACCAAGCTAGGAAAGGTGCTGCTTCTTCATTTGATGCCAAATCATGATTTATTACCCTGTTTTTTAGTAATGGTTAAATCTAATGAACGTTTCTGCATGACAAATCATTTGTCTTCAGAGTAAAATTAGACATGTTATTCTTTCATGTAGAACATTACACAGCAATTCATGGGATACAGAAATCTTGTATCACTGAATTATTGCCAAGGCACTGGGTGCATATATAAAGAACATGTGGGCATTAATGTTTGAATATGATACAGTCTCCCTTTTGTAATGTTATGTAAATATTTTCATTTGACCTAATCAGTTTGAAAACTGCATTTCCTTCATGCTTATAAAGTCCTTGTTGTAGATCTGAAAAATACATATCTTGATGAATAATTGGCTTCTCTATCCATTCACTGTATGTACATATAAAAGTAACACGTTCAATTTTTATTTAATGGATTCTGTATTTAATAATGGTACTTCCTACCTGAACAGTGCAGCTACATTTTTTTCTTTTTTTTAGGAGGAGATATTTTAATATTACTGCTGCTCATTTGCTTGCAGACTGCTCTTTATAGAGATCCTCCTGAGTAATTTTACAGTACAGGCAGCTGCCAGGTTGGGGTCTTGATGCTGCTCCTTGAACAGAACCTCCATGGATTTCATAAAGGATAATCATTCTTTAAATGTTATAGTAGGAAAAAGATGATGTAAATTATTCCTCAGACTTCTGTGGAAGTCTGCCTGCTTTATTATTCTACCACTGCTGTAGTACCATATGTTTCAACCTGCTTCTAGGCTCTTTGAGTCATCAGAAAAACTTCAGGCAGACGGTGTTCTAATTAAACCTAAAAAACCTTAAAATTTGCTGTAAACTGAGCCAAATTGATGATTGTGAGATTAGATTGTGCTAGAACTGGGGCTTACAGAAGATCTCATGCTTCAAATGTTTATACTCTGGCCTCTCCCCCTGTGCAGAGTGATTTACTGTTAGCACTGTACATTTATATAAGAGGAGAATTAGCAGGCCAGGCCTGGGTTCTGTTTTACTGAGTGCTGTGCCATAGGAGGGTCTCTAAACCCCTGAGAAGCTGCTCAGAGTCTCTCTTAGTGGTCTTGGAGAGTGGAGAGTGCAGGAATCAGGGCTGGGTGTGGATGAGGAAAGGGGCAGTGCTTTGGAACCAGGACTGGTTCCTGGCTGAGCCCCTGTCCTGGGAGGGAATGCACCTGGGGCAGCTGACAGGACAGGGAGTTCGAGGGCACTTGAGGCAGCCCAGCTGCTCTCACCTCTGACCATTCCTGATGGAATTGGCTTCTTTGCCCCTGAGGAACAGTGACCTGCTCAGATCCCAGCTGGGCTCAGCTCTGGGCAGGCTGTGCTTGTGCACATGGAAAGGGTCAGTGCTGCCTTCCTGGGCTGCAGGGATCTTGGTTCCACCTGAGAAGCAGCAGCTGTGAGATGAAGCAGTTAACTTCACAGGGGACAAAGAAAAAAAATTACCTTTCTGTACTTTCAGTACTTTTCAGCATTTGGTATTATTTCATATATATATATATATATTCAGTACTCAGTGAATTGATATAATTATTTTCCATTAGTCTCAGGTCAAGAGCTTAGAAATCCAGTGGAAGTGCAGTAATACTTTTTTATTCTTTGAAGCTATTGAATTCATTTGGTTAACACATTCCAGTCTTTGCAGTCAACACGGTGGTGATTTTAAATGAAAATTGGGAATATTATGCCAGTATTTCATTGTTAGTGCTTGGTTGAAAGTCCCAATTATGGCAAAATTCATAATAAAACTTGAAAACAAAACAGCAGCTGAAGTGAGAGGCTGAAAAGATAGATGAAAAGTAGGTAAAATAATTAGCTGTCTCACAGTTGATGTGGTAAAAAAGCATCTCAGGATAACAAATAACCACTACTGAAAGCAATCCATTATGTGCAAGGAAAGGTAAGACAATTACTAAGTAATAGTTGTTGCAGAATCCCTCACAGTTTGGATATAAACATGATTTTAGTGTCTGCATCTGTTACAGAGGGGTGTTTTCCTGCTGGAATGAACCAACTTCTCCCAAAATCATTCTTTCCCCCTTTTTTTCCTCTTCTTACCTAGGAGGTAACCTGGTGCTTCATCTTAATTAACTGTGTTGTTTCAATTCTTTGGAGATACAAATGCCTTTGTCAGACCAGGTGGTGACATCTGTATTAGCCTACTTTAAACCTCTGCTGCAGCAGAAACAAACTTCACTGTTCCTTCCCCCTTGGCTTGGTATCGTGCATGTTCCAGCATGAATTGTTCTGTGCATTGAACACTCATATTTTATATTACAGAACATTAGGGTACGAGGACTCAACCTTTTGTCACAGTCACATTTTCTGGAAAAATCCCTTCACCCAGGATTTTGCTCCTGGGAATCTGAGAAGCCTCAGAGAAAAATGAAAGCAATAATTATCTGATTTGCTTCTCCTGTGTTTTGCTCATGTGGAATGTGTTTGGAGATTATTTACCCACAGGTGATTGTTTCATTGGTTTAATGTGAATTGTTTTGACTCATTGGC
>WBNQ01023756.1:0-33453 GCA_013401375.1 Spizella passerina | reverse complement strand
TTTCTTCAAAATATAGTGCCCTTGGGGAAAAAAATAATAAAGGCATCTATAGCAACTGGTTTTTAATTTCCACAAGGATCCAGCTGTGCTCTTTGGGCATGATGAGATACAGTGGGGAGAAGCAGGCCACTAGCATCTTTCCTCTGGTTGTGTGAACATGGAAAACCTTGGTCAGGGCATATAAACCCTCAAGCAATGTTGTTCTTTGATGGAGAAGAAATCCTATTTAAAAAAGATTAATGGAGAGCTGGTCTGTCATCTCTGCTGGATCTCCTGAATGCTGAAGAAGTGGATCTGATCTGAAAGGTCTTTATTCACATTATCTTACACATAACAGCTTGGAATACAAAAATGTGAGTGTTCTAACCTGCTGAGCAACTGCCCCTGCGGATAAATTGTGTTTGCAAGCTCCCATTCTGCTCCCACTCCCTGGGCTGGCAGTGCTCACATCTCAGTGGCCAGAAGCCAGGGCTGTAGTTCCTTGTAGAACTGAGGCTGCAGCTGTGGAGCCTCTGGAAAACAGGTAAAATGGCAACTTTCACCTGGAAAACAAACAGGTAAAATGGCAACTTTCACCTGGAAAACAAACAGGTAAAATGGAAACTTTCACCTGGAAAATAAACAGGTAAAATGGCAACTTTCTTCCCTGATGGCATTTTATCAAGTTGCTGTAGATGTTATCATCCTTCAGCTATTTGACTTAGTAGAAATCAATGATAAGTTCATATCCTCAACTGGGAAAAAAATAAATCAATTAATAGCCAAAAAAGGGCAAAATCAATACAATGTATAAAACAGTGTTGGTCTAATTAAAATGTCCTGTGCACCTCAAAATTACTTAATGCCTAAAACTACTGAACAGCAATTCCCAGCCTGCCAGAGGAAGAAAAAAACCAATGATTAAAAAATGCAGACTCCCATCATTTGCAATGCCAATTTTAAAAGGAGCTTCCTCTTGAATTAGGAGTTGGGAACATGTAACCACAGTGAGCTTCAGAGCTGCCTTTCCCAAAGTGTTCAGCCCAAATCCTGCTGACCTTTGTTTCAGTGTTTCCCTCTGTGTGAGCCCTTCTTGAGCAATTATCCTGATATGTCAGTCCTGAGTAAGTTTTCCATTAATTTTGGTCAGCCTTCATTTCCAGCCTGCTGTTTTTCTTCCTTCAGAGCACACCTATTTAAATGTTGCTTTTACAACAAAACCCTGTTGTTTATATCTTGGCTTCCCCAGGTATGCTCTAGAATTGGGCAGTGATGCAGAATTTAGGGCTGACACTTCCTCACACCTCTTTGTTTTACTTCTGAGGAAAAAACCTCTGGATTCTATCTCTGGTCTTCTAACCCTTTATTTAGACTTATCTTGTTCATACTGGTAACTCTGGATATTTTGTGAGAGAGAGAAAAATAAGGTAGCAAATATGAAGGAAGGAGTCAAGCAGTGATGTAGTAATTATCATTATTATCCACTGTATTGTTCTTGAAGGTAACAAGTGAAACAAAGCCATAAATGTAGCTGTGTTGCAGGGTATATTATTTTATTAATTTTTCTTTTTGTGTTCACTGTTGGGACAACAATGTGTCAAATTTGGGGATTTTTCCATCTTCTGCCTGCTAAGGTAAGCAGTAATACTAAATAAATTGTGCATCAGCTTGGCTGTTCTACCTGGTTTAGATTTGATTTGTTTTTCCTGAAGTACACTTATAATGATAGCTTCAGGAAAAGAGTAATGGAGGAGTTATCTCAGTGTGTGAGTGACTTTTATAAGCATGGTTATTCTTATTTAGATAGAGCATCTTTTCAACTCTTTAGTTTGCAGGAAGATAATCAAACTGCTGCAGTTTCCTAGCATGGACAAGAGCTGTGGTTGGCAAGTTCCAACTTGAGTGAGATCCCTAAAACAGCTGCTACCAAATGAAATTTAGTCAGGCTGAAAAAAGGAACTGAAAGTGAGATGCAAAGGTGTAACCCTGCCATAGTTTTAAAATGGGTGGGATTTGTTTTAAATTCATTTTAGGTTCTGCTCTAAGATTGACTGAGAGAGGAAATAATTAGACATTGAAATGTCTGCCTGGACGGATTGGGCCATTCTGTGGTGACGTGAGAATTGGAAATCTTCAGTCTCAATAGCACTAATGCTGCTTCTCTCTGGCTATCAGTGGGAGGGGAGGTTTTGTGGAAAAGTTGTTCTGCCAGCCCAGGTGTGGACTGGTGGTTCAGGGCAGTCAGATGGAGGTGAAAAATACAATTTTAAATCCTTGCACCACATCAGGGATCCCTGACAGTCAGAGATGACACAGCTGACTGTTCTGGTCCGAGTGCACCTCATTCCTTCCTGTTCACCACATTTCTGCCCTGCTTCACCAAAGAGTAACTCCACAGCCTAAGAGTGGCTATATATGGGCAGCCCCATAATGTACAATACATTGTTATTATTACAACATTCTGCAGAAAATATTGATTAAGTAAATATTTGACACTACAATATTGGTGTTATATTATCCTGTAATATCTGTATTAAATTCACTGCTTTTCCGATTACACTGAAAACTGAATTTCATTTTAGGAGTTAAGACCCACTGAATTAGCATATGATCCCAAGTCACTTAAGGTGATCTGAATTATTTGATTTATTTTGGCAGTGCTAATGTATGCAGCTGTGGGGTTTTTTTTTGGTTCAATGTATTATTTTTAGTATTGCAAACCAAATAACCACATCCAGCTACAAAAACTGCTTGGTTTGAATCATGAGTGACTATTACTCTCCTAGTCTTCAAACATTTGTTGATAATTGCCAGCAAAGGAGACTCTTTAAGGCACTTTTGAAAACAAAAAGCAAATAAACACAATAAAAAATACACAAGTAAAAATTAATGTCTCTCCTTTGGTACTGCAGACTAAGAAATCCACCTGGTCTGTAATTGGTAATAATTTAGACTACCTAGTTCAGCTTTTGGTAGGGTTTGGAGATTCTTTCTGTGTTGTTTTGTTTGTTTTCTGGACAAAACAAACACAATGTTCTGAATGTGTCAGGGTTTCACAGAATGGGAGAGATGGATTCTGTGTTGAGTGTCTGGGTGCTGTAGCTGAAGGCTCCTGTCTCCATGACAAGAGCAGAGCATTTATCAGGATTTTGGTGCTCTGGGGTCAGTAATTTCACCCAGAGTAACTCAGGACAGTGATGGGGAAGATTTCTTTGACGAGTCCTTTCTCTTCTGAGTATGCAAAGAGATGTGCAGGCTGTAAGGATGATAGTTTCACTCTATTCCTATTAATGCTTCTCCAGCTCCTAAATGCTCTCTTTTTCAACATATTAAACATATTTGTTCCTGTGATTTTCCCTTAGTTTATAAGCAACCTTTTTCTTTCTTGATGAATGCATCAGTGTTGCTGTGTGGGGCTCTCTGCCCTCCCAGCCAGGCTGTGCCTGCTTGGTCCAGCTTCCAGCCCAGCCCTGCTCAGCCTTTCACCCAGCTGGGAAATGGGTAAATGCACTCATCCAGAAAGTGGCAGCACTGATCTTTGCAAAAAGTTGTGAGCTCCATGAATGCAGAGCTGTAGCATGCGTGTTTCTCATTTTGCCTTTTAAAAACTTCAAGTAGATTGTTGAGTGGGTTCCTGAAAATCATTGAGGGATTGTCTCTTTTTGATATTCATTGAAATGCATTAATCACTGCTTTTTGGGGAACCCTATTTTCCTGGTTAGTATGTTTACACACATTTCCCACTCTCTTCCATCAGGGATTGCGGCTATATCAGTATAATTATGTACTTGCAGAACAGCACAGAAAGTTTCAGTGGGGTGAGACATTCCTGTCAAGAGCAAGGCTGTGTTGTTTACTTATAAAAATTAGACTATTGACAACGTTAATAGTGTTTAAAGTAGACATTTAGAGATGCTGCTGTTTGTGTGGAAATGTTTTATAATTAATTGGAAGCACACTTGAGGAAAGCTGAGCTGATGGGATCATAACCATGGGGCTGGTTTGTTGTCCTGATTGGAACATCGTGTGTCTAATTGCTTGTTGGTCTGGCGTGGCTCACAGATGCATTTAATGATTCCCACTTGGGCTGCCTGGGTTTGCATTGATCTTCCCAGACACAGGGGAGCCTGAGATGTGAAGGATGTGGTTAAGCTAGGCTGCAGCTTTATTAATGTGCCTCATCTGGGAGCTCTTCAGCAATAACTTATAAAGCACAGGTCAGGATGCCTTGTGTTGCTGCCAGCTGGTAGAAGTTGGCATTTTCCTCCCCAGGCTTTGCTGGGCACCTGCTGCAGCCCCATGTGTGAGGATTAAAGTGCTTGAGGTCTCTCAGTGTGCTAAGGGTTAGATTTTGACCTTATACTTCACTTTCTACTTCTTTCTCAATGTGGAACCAGCTCTCTCTTGGTAAGTGATGTGCACTGGGCAGCTGATGGAGAGACATCAGTTATTGATTTGTTTATTTGTCCTGCCCAAGGTTTCTGGATTGCTAATTGTTAATAGCTTTTACAAAATCAGTTCCTTGAGGGGCAGGGACTTGGTCCAAAAGACTCAAATCAGAAATTATTATGGAAAGTAGTCATTGATTTTCATTGATGCTTTTCCTGTCCCTAATTTAGAGATCTTCTGGTTTTGCACCCCTGTTAGGGGCTGAGTTCTCCACTGCACTATTTCAGCTCAGTTTGTAGTTAGTGTTATAGAAAGGGCCCATGTCTGTCACCAGTGTTTGTGTGAGAACTTGTTCAGTATTTCCACCCACCTATCCAAATAACCCCTTCATCTGTCTGCTTTTCACTACTGAAGATTTTAAAAGGGGCAGAACTGGCCCCAGTGCAATCCTATCCTGTCTTCTACTCTGAAAAATCAGCAGAAGCAGGCATGTGTGAACAGCAAGTGTTAAATTTCTCTGATGGAGATTAGTTTGGAGTAATTGTGTTGTGGTTTTATCCATGGCTCCTGGGTTGATTTGTTTGTTCTTCGTTTTTCCAGTTGCAAAACACTAGACATTGCTGTGTAGATGCATGACCTTTTTTTTTTTTTTTTTTTTTCAGTTTTTTTTTCCCCTTTGAAGAACATTAAAGTAGTTAAGATGCTTTCTGGTTGCCGTCTTCTTCTCCAGGACTCATGTGCCAGGACACAGGGGGTGGCAGGTCTGGGCTGCTCCTCCCTGGTGTGAGCATTGTCCTGCACAGCAGCCTGTGAATCTTTCTGTGCAGGATTTTGCTTGGTTTGATGGATGTGCCCCATCCTGCAGCATTAGCAGTGACTCAGGAATTCAGCACAGGAGCTGTGGCTGTTCTGATCACGAGGGAATGGCTTAAGCTGAAGGTTATAAGGTCCACACAGCACTGCAGGATGCAGAGGAGGCATTTGTGATTGCTGAGCACTGCTGCTGCTTCCCTGCCCTGGTGCCCTGCAGCCATCCTTGTCATCCCAGCAAAGGGAATAATTAAATCCTACTCAGTTTTTCCTGTTAATCCAGATATAGCCTAAAGCCCTGCCTTTGAGGCAGGAGGAGTGTGGTTTAGGATCCATTTTTAACATGTGCTATGGTATTCTGTTTTTCTGGATGCACAGCAGTTTGCACAAGTTTCATTTCTGGAAAACACAAAGTTTGTGATGTGATAGTGGAAATATGTAATAATTTAAAATGAGTGTAGCAATTCCTGTTTGTTCCATTTCTTCCAGGAGGATACTGTTGGTGACTTTTTAATTGATTTCTATTGAAATGCAGAGTATAAACTTGTATAGATGGAAAAAAAATATTGCCTTAGATGGATTCTGTGTTCAGTTCAGAGGCAGGTGTTCTTATGTGAGCATGGGAAGGTATTTGGATGAAAAGTGCATCTGATGTCTGGCTATGTCTCTAAAGCACGTGAAAGATTGTGCAAATAGATGCTTACTTCTTCATAAGCACAAAAGCTTTGCCACTAATCCTTTTATTTTTACAATACCAAAAGCAACACTGTAGACTAGCTTTAGCATTTATGTGCTGTATTATACAAATGTTTAGGAAAGCAAATTGGATTACCTAATTGTGAAGGTGAGTTAAAACCAGTTGTGGCTCTTCTGCTGTGCTTCCAAATTCTGTTGTCTCTGTGTCAGTGGTTTGATAGCAGCAGAATTTGCATGTTAACTTGTTTATTGCAGTGCTGCTGTTGGTTGCAGTGTGTGTGGTTAATTAGGAATCTGGAATCGTATGCAGCCAATGCCTTGTTTGTTCTCAGCTGGCCTCTGCTTGCACAAACTGCTGGAAAATGCTGCACAAGCACAGCTCCTTTGGAATTAGGTTGTAGTTAAATTGTAAATAATTTAGTCTTTTAGCCTTTTTGAGATAAAGATCTCCAGCTGTGGGTTTGCTGGGTGACAAGCCTCCCATTGGAAAGAGAGGGGTGAGTTCCTTCTCTATGAGTAATTTAAAAAACAAATAAATAAATGCTATGGAAAAAAAAATCATAAAGAAATTCTGCAGTGTTTTACTTTGGTTTTATTCTTTGACTACTCGTATTAAAAGACTTTGCTTTGTAATAAATAGTGGTGAAGTTGTAGCTACTGTTGGATATGTTTGCAATGTGTCAGGAATATTTCTGGACTCTTAATTACTTTTCCAGAGAGCACCACTATTGTTAGCAGTCATAAGGCAGCAGCGAGACATGATTTCTCACAAACAACTTTGTTCTGTTGCAGTTTTCCCATTTAATGATGTAATAGTTCAGTGAGCAGCTTGCTGCATTAAATAACTTTGTATTTTCCCTTTAGACCCCTTTTTTGCTCTGTGGCCTTTGTTAGCTTTGGGTTTTAAGAGCGTCTTCCACAGGCGTAGACTCAGTGATTTCTAACCAGAGCATCAGTTCTGATGTCTGAATCTGTTTTGCCTTGCTCTGGGAAAATGATTGGTTGATTTCATTTGGGGGAGGTGTGTGTGTGTGTCATTGTCCCGTGAACTGTTGCAGTCTGTACAATTTCCTTAGTCAGGCTTTAACCCACTATCTGTAAAAGGCAAATAACTTTTGAATTATGAAAGTGTTGTTTCAAGGGAATAAATTCTGCCTTTCCGAGAAAGGGGAATGAAGAGCTAGAGAGAAAATATAGCCAGACTCCTCTCAGAGATGTGCAGTAAAAGGACAAGAGACAAAAGACACAAGTTTGAGTCAGAGCAGTTTAAAGGAGATGGCAGCAAAAAGTTCTTCACCCTGAGCACAGTCAGTGGCTGCAGGGGATGTGCAGCTTCCTGCAGTCTGGGGGGACTGGGCAAGGCCCTCATGCCTTCCTGATCTCAAATCTGGCCTAAAAGGGACCTCTTGTGTTCCCTTTGTGCTGAAATTGAGGTTCCTAGCTGGGTCAGAAGAGGCAGACTCCCGTCTATAACACCATGAATAAATCCTGCCCAGAGAGCAGCAGGTGTGGGCTCAGCCCTGCTCTGTGCTCCCTCCTGCCTCAGTGCTGCTGGGGGCAGCTCAGGGAACAGGGCTGGATAACTCTGCTGTAGTTTGGAACACAGATGATGTCTCCTCTCAGCCAATGGGTGTAACTGGTGCATAATCCTAATGTCCAGATCCCAGCAGTCTCCTCTCTCATTTTGGACACAACTATTAACAGCCCTTCCAGCTGATCTTGGATGCAATAACATAATCTAGAAGTCAATTGTGAGAAGCAAATAAAACATCTCACAATTAACCTGTGTTGTACCACACTGCAGACCTCTGACTGTGGTTGCTCAGCTCAGTCTTTGCAGAGACAACATGAGATTTTCAGCTGTAAGCCCTGATAACCAATCTAGAGATCTGCTTTGTAGATTTTTTTTTCCTCTTAGCTGGCTTTGTGGTTTGTTTGGTTGGTTTCTTTAATTGAAATGGAAATTTTGTTGTCAGAGAGCCTGAAGCATATGAATTCTCAAGTCTTATTCCTAATAGAAGTATTTACATAAAGGAATAATTTTGTGTAGTAGGATTTTTCAAAAGTACCTGAAGAAAAAATTTAGACTATTAGCCTTTTAGATTTCTGGAATACCCCCCTAAAAGCACACTAAAAATGCCCTTTATGCATCTGCATTAAATTCCTAGCAAGTATGTGCTTTTATTGATGATATAATAAAGCAAAAATGACTTAGCAAAGATAAATGAATGAAAATATACTGTCCCCAGAAATCTATAAGCGCTATGAAGTATTTAACATATGTCTGTGAATGTTCCTGTTAAAATGATGGGATCCTATTGATCATCTTGGTGTTGAAAGAGACACTTGTGCATCATAAATATTGAAAATATTTGTATGCTGGACCCATAATGCAGATTTTTGCCATTGGACATGTTCATACAGAAGCCTGCTCTTGTCAGGCCCAGCTGAGGAAGCAGTGGGGCTCAGTGCAGGCATTATTCCATTATTGTGCATGGAACAGATGAAAGAACCCAGACCCAGATTTTCAGCTGTCTGGAGACCAAGGACAAAAGGCTCATCATTACCTTAAATCTAAAACAGCAACAAAAATAGAACAAATTGGTTCAGGGGATGGGGAGAGACGATGTCTGGCTAAGGGATGGAGTGCAGGGAATTACAGAGGGACCCATGAGAACACACTTAAAATAAGCTTGGGGAGTGAGCAGACATTATTTGGTCTGCAGCTGTACACGCCACATGACTGAGCAATTAACTATCAGCCACTGACTTTTACAGATCTGAAGTAAAGCAGGATATATTTTTATCTAAAAAGTGGTGAGAGAATTGACAGCAGCAGCAGCCTGACTCTGTGCAAGCACATTTAGGGAAATCCTTTTTTCAGAAAATGGAAGCAATTGTCTAAAAAATAAAAAAAAGAAAGTAAAGGAGAAGAAAGAAAATAAAAGCTGGGCTTTGTCTTTACCTAAATCATCATTTCCTTGTTTAGAATTTCAGCTTCTTCAAAGTCCCAGATGCTGTTTATTGAGGCTTAAACCCAGGTTCAGCTCTGTATTTAAAGTCAAAAGTTGATCTTTAAAGATGGAAGTGGTAAAGTCTGGAGATTTATTTGAGCCTAACCTGACTGGAAGCTCTTGAGTCTATTCAGAGATGTGTGACCACAGTAAGACAACTGTGCAGCAAAATAGGCAACAAAAGAATATGAATACTAAATAAACCTAAGATGTCCCAGAGTTCCAGTAATGCTTTACAGTTATAGTTTGTATTTCTGTGTTATAGGGCTCAGAAAGCCATACAGTTATATTAAACTATATGAGTTTTCCCTTTTGGAAGGATTTGTAGGAGGAAATTCTTCAATTATTAAAATTGGCTCAGAAGATTTTGTCCAAGATTTATTTAGTAATTAAATGTGCCAACTTGGATTCAAATTTCAAATCTCATCTGCAGAGAGTTATTGTAACATACTGTAAAAAGCTCTTTAAAATTTATAGCTGAAGATGTTATTTTTGCCTTTCATATAATATTTTACAACAGTTCTCCCCTTCATTCAGGGTGATTGTGTTGATAGCAAGGTCTCTGGATGTTAGATATTTATTCTAATGCACTAAGTTTATTTAAACAATAGTGAAAACCTCTTGTCTTCTCACCAGAAACTGGGTTTCTTTCTACTGTAGGTGTGTTTTTTCTTGGATGATAAAACAGCTGAAACCTTTCCAAATATCAAACTGGCACCTGGACCAAGAGAGGAGTGGGAACTGGTGCAGGTTCTCTTCTTGTGGGTTGAAATTCAGCAGTGAATCTGGCTGGCTGTGCAAACAGTTAATTTGTGTGGTTTTCTGCTTTTGAAAGAGATTGTGTGTGGGAAGATGTGATGGGTTATCTTACTACTTGCTGTAAAATTTAAGATCTTTTCAGAGAGCTGTCATAGACCTCACAAGAGATATTTTATTGGGAAGAATTAAATATAAGACAGCTCTAAGGGAATAAGTAACGTTTTTGTTGTCAAATTAATTTTATTCATTTAATATTCAATATTTACAACGATGATTTAAAGTAGGTGAACTGATTTGGGGCCCTGAGGTTTGAATCCTTTTGAATGTTCATGTGTCAGACTGTTGTATTACCCTGAGATTATTTCCAAAGCATTGTGCTGGAATGCTTTATTTGCAGTGAGTGGATGTGTGCTCTGTATATTCATTTAAACAGCACTCTGAGCCCCAGCTCAGACACCACCCTGCACTTCCCTCCTTTGCAAATGCAGCTCTAAGAACTGAATATTTTCTGTTGTATCCATTCTTGAGTGGAATGCAATGGATCTGGAGGCATCTGGGATTTGATGAGTGCTGGCAGCAGTCACATGTGTGAAACCCCATGACAGATTAAGCATCATCTTTAATTTGAGCTCCCTCAGAGTTGTGAGTAAATGAATATAGAGGAGACAAACGATGTCATTTAATGCTGGTCACCTCTGTGGTTTCCTAAGCTACCAAAGAGCAGGAAAACTTGTTTCAGGGACAAGAAAGCCCTGGGGCAGTGATGAGATTAAAAGCAGTGATTGATCAGCTCTGTGCTGTGGGAGATGCTGCTCTGTGCAGGGTCTGGCCAGGGGAGCCCCAAAGGCTGCTCTGCTCTGGGGGCTCCCTTTGCTTCAGTGCTCTGGGCCACTGAAACTCAGGATAATCTTCCACAGATCCTTCTGCAGGCTGTGGCAGGAGCTTCTGTAATTTCTGTGACAGGCTGGTGGACAGGGGACACTCCTGGAGGACTGGAACACACATAATGCCTGAATGTGGAGGAGAGGAAGTGGCTTCAGTGTCATTATTCCAGAGTTCCTGCACAGACAGGTGCATTTCTGAAGGGTTCCATCATGTAGAAGCGATGATGCAGGTTGGAGCTGGTTTTAAATAATCAATACATATTCTTTTTCTGATTTTCTTTAAACTCAGCAGGGAGCAGTGCCCTCCTATTAGCCTCAGTTTCCAGAGAAACTGTTTTACAGCACTACCTGTCTGCCTGGACAGTGCCTGTGAAACAGAAGTAAAAACACTTCATTTTGTGCTCAGTGAATACTGAGCCTTAATCCTGTGTTAGGGTGAAACAATTTTTTCAAATACTACTTTGCAAATACTACTGCAAATACTTTAAAGTAGAGGAAATTACAAGGTTAAGTGTCTATTCATTCTAGTTTTAAAAGGCTTTAGTTTTGTTGACTTCTCTAATATGTGCTGGGGATGTATTATATATCTGGGCTCAGAATGTGATGCTGTTTCACACAAGCTGGAGTTGAGAAACCCTGTGGTTTTTGTATCTTAGTGCTTCAGTTTCCCCTGTGGTCTCCTTATATCACACTAGAAATTCTGGTTGTCTGGCAGTTTATCTCAGGATGAAAAAGACACAAAAGGTCGGAATACTTGTCTCCCTTAGTGGTAAGTCTGTGTTTGTTCAGTTTGTGTCTTGAGAAACTTGAGGTCTCATTTGCATGCCATGAATTAGGAGGAAATTGAAATGCTGGAATAATGGAAACTAGTGGAAACATGATGATGCAAAATGTGCTGTTTGCAGACTCTGAGCAAGCATGATGTGACAGCACAGGAAATCTAGAGTCCAAATGGACAGAATCCAGGGGACAGCCACAAAAAATACCACAGATCTGGAAAAATAATTGACAAAGAAACATTGGCAGTCACAGTTGTGTCCCCTCAGTTTGTGATTGCCCAGGGAAGGATTCTCTTCCTCTTCTTTAAACAGGGGAGATGATGTTGGTTTAACTTTGGTGTGCTGGGAAATATTTCTGAATATTTCCCTCTGAGATGGAGCAGGGCCCTGGCCTGGCTGGGAGGTGCAGCAGAGCTGCTCCTGCCTCCTGGGCATCCTCACTCCAAACAGGTGGCTGAAAGCTGAGAGGGCAGGGAGGGAGCAGAGTGCAGAGCTGTGGTGCCACTGCTGCCCCTCTGCCTGGGCATTCCATGGGAAAGGAGGCACAGGTGGGAAAAGTCACCAGAGAGCCAGGAAAAGTTGATGTTTGCCTCAGAAACAGCAGCACAGAGCTATTATATTGTATAGTGGTTTCTATTCTTGTCCATCCGTGTCTGTGTTGAAAAATCATGTAAGAATTCATCAACTTGCTTTCTGTCAGCTTGACTTGTTCCTTTTGACCTGAGCTGAGCTGTGTGGCTGGGATTGTAGGACTTGAATTACAGCCTCCAAGAGTGCAGGTTCAATAATAGTCATTTTCTGAAGTGCTTTAGAAAAACATTCCAGGCTGTTCATACAGCTTAATTGTTGTAAAGTTGTGTAGTTCAAAGCTATTGTTTGTTTTCTGTGCCAAAAGTTCAAAATGAGGTGTGGGGTTAGTGGGGGTGGTGTTGATCACATTTGAACATGGAAACAAACCCAATGCTGACATATTCCTTTTTAAGTGTAGTTGTGTGTGTGGTGAAATGCTTTGGATAGTAAATTTTTAATTTATATGTATTATAAATCAAGGATCTGAGAAAGTCTTTGCCCAGTTCTTCCTACCCTTCTACCAAGAGAAATTAACTAAAAATGAAATTAAAATGTCCAAGAGAAAAAAGCATACAGGAAAAAAATTTCAGAAAGGTGCCTCATTATTGCAGCCCATTAACATCTTTAATTTTTGAATTGGGACTGTCAAATGTCACCTTAGCAGTGACAATGTGCTGGGATTTTTGTTGGGTTTTATTGCTTAGGACAATTAAACAATCATTTTTGTCCCAACGATTTTGCCCCAAAGTTTTTCCTGGCAGGTGAGATGAGATAATGAGTCCATGTGAACTTATGGGGGAATGAAAAAACCAAAAGCAAGGTTTCAGTGCTAGGTAGTCAGGCAGTTTGTGTGTGTGTATTGATTGGTGTGAAGATATCCATATGCAGTCAGAAGTTATTTTGTTTGCTGTCTTTGTCAAGTGATGTGATTTGCCTGCTCAGTAATTCACCCCAGCAGTGGTGCAGGGTGATGGGAGGGGGATGAGGCTGCATGAGATCTTTTATCAGGAGAGGAAAGAATCAGCATTCAGTGAATCAACAGCAGCAAATTGATGGCAGCATCCAGACAGCTGCTGTTGTGCTTCTGGTCTTCTCCAGATGTGAGAGAGTACTGTAAGCAGCATTCTTCTCATTCATAATTAGTCATGTAAGTACAAATTAGTTACAATTACTCTCTGCTGGAAAACCTACTGTAATTATTGCCAAAAACGGAACAAATATTCCAGAAAACAAAGTTCTGCCCTTGAAGCAAAGCTAGCCCAAAAGTCTCTTGTCAGATTTTCATTTTGCTTACATCAGCAAGAGCAAGTCCAGCAAAGTTGATAAAGTAAATAATTCCTGACTAATATCAGGAATTAGTTATGCAGATGTAGCTGATAAACTATTTTTATAAATATATTTTTGATTTCAATCCAGTCATTGATATGGGAACTGTTGAGTTTTGCTTATTGTTCAGGCAAATGATTCTTAAGCAAAAATTCCAATATTCAAAAACCGTCCAAGGAAGTGCTCAACTTCCCCAACATCTTGGAAACTGTAGTTAGATGTTCCCTTACCTATGGGCAACTATTGTCACTATTTCTGTGACTACTGGCAACTGCCAGCATTAGTTTTTATTTCTGAGTCTTCTGAACTCTGCTTTTGTTGCATTGTGTGGATCTGCTCCTCACAGAGAGTTCAGCACAAGGTTCTTGTTGAGGGCAGACATCAGAGTGTCCTTGGTAGCTCTTTCACAGAAAACTGAGGAGACCACAAGCAAATCAGCCTCCTTACCCGTGAATGCTTTAGTGAAAAACCCAAACAGAGCAAGGAACAAACCAAAACCAACAAACACTCCTTTGTGCCCTGTCCTGGTGAGCCTCCCTTGCTGATGGTGTCTGTCCAATTCTCTGCTTGCATCAATGTTATCTTACAGCTCTGGAAAACTGAATGTGCAGAACACCACAGACTCCTCCAGCTACCTACAAGTAACACTTTGTTAGATTCCTGTCATACCAAGATACAATGATCTGGGGAAAGTCAGAATTTCCTTGTTTTGAATTAGGTTCCTTGATTATATTTTATCCATTTGTGTGCCTGCAAACATATAAATTTATATGTGCAAAGTACCTGACAAGTCCCAAAGACCACAAAAGACTTGATTTCTTTGAGTTGCTATAGAGTATAGATAAATAGTTAGGTTCTTATTTTGTTTATTTGTTTTATTCTTGTGAGCTCTTCAGTAGCAAAGACCCCTTGCACAATGAAATGTATAGGATTGATGCTTAAGGTATTTTCAGTTTTGTTTTTTCGTGCTTTCCAGTTTTTAACTTTTTCTCTTTTGATGCCTCACAGGCATCCTTAAAAAACCTACTGAAGTTTCTGTGAGCAACTGGGTTATTTCACTGAAGATGATTTCATGTAGGGTTTAATTGCTGCAGAATCTTAGGCAGACTTCCTGATTAAACTCTCATCATATTTGATATCAGAGCTTCCTGCATCACATATCTGCTTTGTCAGGCCTGAGGAGGCTTATCTCAGCTTCTCTGGCAACAGCCTGCTCAACTTACTGGTCTCATCTGGATTTTCTTTTTCTAGTTGGGTCCCATCTTTTTAATCTTCCAGAAACTGAACTCTGAGGAGCTGTCTGGCTCCTTTATTTTGTTGAGGATCACATGTACAGGTAATTGAAAACAGTGAGAACAATGTTTCTGACTAAGTGCAAAGGGATTAATTGGTTACTAATTTGAAATTCCTTAAGCTTGTGTTTGTGGTGTTGCTTTTGTTTGGTTGGATTTTTTTGTTTGGAATTTTTTGCTAATTTTTGTTTTATATTTTAAAAATTGTCTGTATGTGTCAAACGCAAAATTGTGCAAAACCAAGAGGTAAAGTTTGGTGTGCATTTGGTTAATAAAGTAACCCTTTTTCAGATTAGTTGTCTTTCAAAACACACTGCAGGATTTTATGATAAAACTTCCAACAAGAAAAATTCCATGACACGAAAGTGCAGTTATTTTGTATTGTAACTAAAAATTGCTCTGCGTAGCAATTTTGTTACAATGCCAAATACCTGATAGAGACCCCCCAAAAAAAAAACCAGTGGAAAAGCTTTTCAGATATTCCCTCACAGGTTTAGTGAGGCAAAGCCATATTCTGCTTTCAGTGCAACCTGCAGCTGAAATTTATGGGTGCATTATGCAGAACTTAGGATAGAATTGTGGGAAATTATCTATTTCCATTAACAACATTGAATTTACTCAGTGCCATTAAATTGGTGCCTTTCCTTTGGAGTGATGCTCAGTAGAACTTCAGCTGCCTCTGCTTCTTGTGGGAGAGGTTCTGTGGAAAAGAAGCTGATTGTGGGTTAGTTGGATTACAAGGAAATATTGACTGATGTCATTTATGTGCATCAATACTCATTGGAAACCAAAAAGTGCAAAAGCGTGCCTTGAAATGCTACACAGCAGGGAGACAGTCTTTTGGCAGTGATACAATGAGATATTAAAAGGAATTATTGTACCTGAGGTGTGGGGATTTATGGCATCCCTTTGTACAGGCAATCTAAATGTTAATTGGTAACTATAACAGTTTTCATCTTTTATCTTGAAGCTTAGCATTAGCTGTGTTGTCTTCCTTTGCTTTGCAGTTTTACTTGCTTTGGTTTATGATGAAATACCTTGGATGTGAAGTTCCATAATATTTGGGTCTCTTAAACCACAGAAGCAATAAACTTGTCAAATTATCCCCTAAACCCAATGCAAACACAGCACAGCATTATTCATCCTTTGTAATACCTGGAAATAGCCACTTGCCCAAAGCTTCCAGAGGTACTTGCTAATTTCAAGATCCAAACCAAATGCCATGAGCCTGCAGCCTTTTGGATTTTCTTCCTTCATATCTTCCTCTCTTAATTCTCTCTGTTCCTTTCCAGTTGGCCCTGCAGGCCAGAGCTGCAGTCCTGCAGGGCTGATGGAGCCCCTGAGCCTCCCATGTGGCAGAGGCAGAGCCTGGCCCCAGAAAATCACTCAGAGCCTCTCTGGGTGACATTACAGTCACAGGGCCTGAGGGAGATGCAGGGCTGTGCTTCAGGAGAAACAGAATTGTGGGGAAGAACAGGGCAAGGATGGTAATGATAAGAAGTTAGTCAGAGATGGAGAAAATGTCCTAAGGGCCCCTTTTTTTTTCAAATCCCACATTAATGAATATGTCAGGTTGTGATTCCCACCTAATAGGATGCTGCAGGATTTGACATATGTGATGAGAGTATTGTAAACATTTTGCTAATAATAAAAAGAATAGAGAGACTCTCTCAGGGTGATGTTATAGAAGTTAGACATGGTGGAGATGTGAGGGGTCTGGAAAATTGCTTGTGTCAGGCAGCTGGTGATGATCTTGGGAGCCCAAGAATTTGGGGACTATAAGTAAGATAGAAGAGATCAGTAACCATGTTTGGGTTCAGCAATAGCCTCTACTGATTGAAGAGGAAAATGTGCTAGTTAAATTTGGATTGAGGAGGGTGTGAGATGGGAGGTACTGTGGGAACAGGTATAGAAATAGAAGCATTGTCTCCAAAGTTCCTTTATGAAGGAATTGGAGGTGAAAAAGTGCTTAAAATCTAAATGAAGACTTCAACTCCTTTATCCCCATTCTCTAACTGCACAACTGTTACTGACCCTCCAGTGTCATTCCAGAGTTGACAACCATGGCACAGCAGTGACCAGTGAACTGACAGACCTGCTCTGCCTTTGCTGATATTTTTTGCTTTCTGATGTTATTTTGTTTGTTTATTATTGATTTCCTATAAGAAAGCATTTGAACGTTTCTCTCTCAGAGAAAACTGGAGCTGTTTGTGTCACTCCCCACACTCCACTCCATTCTGGCAGGTCCCTCAGGGATGTTGTCACACAAATGGTGCTGTGTGCAGGCAGCAGCTCCTGTCCCCAGGTGTGTGTGCAGCAGCAGGGGATCTCCATGGCTGCAAGTAATCCGATTTCACTGCCTGAGTTGTCAGCAGCTGGAGTGGATTCTAAAAACTCTGCACTTCCAGACTCAAGCTGCTGCTGCCTGGTGTTAAAACATAAGTGACTTATTGCCAATCTAGCTCCTAGACAGGAGCAAAGTGCCAAACTAATTTTCATAGAGGTTTTCTTATGTGCTAACTCTCTATCTTCTCTGCTTTCTGTAAGAGAGGAAGCTAATTCTGCCTGTGTGCATATCACTTTAGATTTTGTTTTCTCTGTCTTTCAATGTCCTCTGTTAGCCCAAGAGCTGCCCAGACTGTCCCTGTCCTGTCCTCCATAAACTGCAGCAAAATGCCTTATGAAGGGCTAGACATGGCAACAGATAACCTGGAAAAAAGTGGAATCTTTAATTCGATTTATGTATTTCTTATTGAAATATCATGTCTGATAACAAAGCCAAGATGTCTTGGCAGTGATTCATGTTTATGCTAGAAGTATAATGTTGATTGAATTGAATATTTTTGACAGAGGATAAACAGCAGCAGGAAAACGTTTAGGGTGAATTTATGTTTTGCAGTCTGCTTTCCTTTTCATTTGAAGTTACCTATCCTGGCATTTCTTTTCATTTTCAGAAAAGAGAAAAAGGCAGACCTGGGGATGGTTTATAAACTCAGGTTTTTTTTTTTAATTTAGGTCATTGAACTAAGAAAATGTCTCTTAGGGAAAGCTTTTCTTACCAACCAACACCACACAGGGCCAGTTTTGTTCTTCCAGCTCCCCTCATGGCATTGCCTAGGTGCTGTCCCTGCTGTGCAATGGATGCCATGTCCCTGTTTCTTAGACAGAATAAAATTCATTCTATCTCAGGTAACAAAACCATAGGAAAACCTCATCAGCATGCCAGCTTTTATGGCTTGATCCTAAAGAGTGCACTGACAAGTTACAGGCATGTGACTCCTGTAATACTAATACAGAAATTCATTTTTTTTCCCTCTATCTCAATTTCAGCCCTGAGAGCTCTGTGTGAGCCAGGTGGGTGGCTGGATACACTCTGAGGATAACTTTGTTTCCTTGAGTGACTATTTCAATAACCACCACTGGATATGGGATGTCAACAGACAGAGCAGGCAGGTGGCTGATTAAAATTAATTACTTGGAGACTCAGAATCTGTCATGTTTAAGTTCCAGTCACTGAAACCAAAAGAAACATAAATCAGAGCCTAAAGTGGTATTATTTGTTTCCAATTGCATCCTGAATCTGGACTCAGAACCAAAGCTGTTACAGCTGTTTTTCCTCTTCCAAGGAATGCCACAAAATCTTGTTTGGTTTATCAGTTACTAGGATCCTTGAAACTTGTCATTAGATTTTTTTTAAAAATAAGCATCATGTTTTTCCTGTTAATATTTTGTGAAAACCAGATTGAGAGTTTCTAGAACTAAGTTAGTGAAAGACTTTCCCTGATTTGAAGCAAAGATGTTGTAAACACATTGTTGGTATAGAAGGTGAAGAATTTCTTGTAGGGCCATGGGTGGTTCAGTTTTGATTAAAGACTTGGGAAAGGGGTGAAGAGAAACAGCATCAGGAAGGGGAGGAATAGGGAGGGGAAAAAGTCCTCTGACTTCTGAAGTTTTATCTTAGATCTGGGAAATAAATGCACATATAGGTCCTGACAAGTCAGCATTTTCTACAGCAAAAATATTTAGGAAAATCCAATATAGTTCAGTGTGTAACAGCATAAACTCTTCATCCTCTGACTTTTTCTGTTTCAATACTACTCACATTTGCACAAAAATGGGATCTTTTGTTTCTTTGTAGTTCAGTTAATCCTCAGCATAATATTTATCCCATTTGTGTTAAGTGGTTGGTGGTTGCTGTGTCAATTAGCATCTTGTATAAGGTTGTAACTTCAGAAGGAGTATAGGGACTCAAAAAAATTCTAATCATGATCCTAATTTTTATGTAAATGTTTGTATTAAAGGAACAGCTCCCTCCTGGAAAAGCTGCAGCCCAGGGCTGGGACAGGAGCACTCTGCTGGGCTCAGACCTGGCTGATGGCCAGCCCAGAGAGGGGTGGGGATGGTGGCAGCCAGGCACCAGGGGTGTCCCCAGGGCTCTGTGCTGGGACACTGATCACTCCTGTTCAATATCCTCACGGATGGCCTGGATGAGGGGCCCGAGTCCATCAGTAATTCTGTAGCTGACTCCAGGCTGTGGGAGCTGTGTCCATCTGCTGGAGGGCAGGAGGGCTCTGCAGAGAGACCTGGAATGGTTGGAGGGATGAGCAGAGCCCAATGGGATGGAGTTTTACAAGTCCAAGTGCCCAGTCCTGCATTTTGGCCACAATAATCCCCTGCAGTGTTACAGGCTGGGGATAGTGTGGCTGGACAGTGTAGGGGGGTACAATATAAGAAAATAAAGGTATTATAGAAAGTAATCTTACCCCTTAAGGAGCTGCAGTTGAGCCAATTATCAGAGATTGGGAACAGGCCTGACTTTAACAGGCTGCAGCTGTAGCCAATAAGAAGAGTGCTATAAAAGAGTGGATTGGTTGGTTAGTTGAGGGGGAACGGGAGTCAGTTGGCTGCTGTGAGAAGAAGAGTCAGTGCTTAGAGGAGATGCCCACGACAAACACCAAAGAGGTATGGAACTCTAGCAATATGGAGCCTTTGTAATATAGTGACAGCAGGACAGTGCCAGGCAGAAAGGGACCTGGGGGTGCTGGTGACAGCTGGCTGACCATGAGCCAGCAGTGTGCCCAGGTGGCCGAGAATGCCAATGGCTCCTGGCCTGGATCAGCAATGGTGTGGCAGCAGGAGCAGGGAGGCCATTCTGGCCCTGTACCTGGCACTGCTGAGGGCACACCTGAGTGCTGTGTCCAGTCTGGCCCCCAGTTTGGGAAGGACCTTGGGACACGGAGCATGACCAGAGGAGGCAACGAGGCTGGAGAGGGGCTGGGAACACAAACCCTGTGAGGAAGCCCTGAGGGAGCTGGGGGTGCTCAGCCTGGAGAAAAGGGGACTCAGGGGTGCCTTCATCACTATCTGCAGCTCCTGAAAGGTGTCTGTGCTCAGCTGGGGCTGGGCTCTTTCTCCAGCAACAATGACAGAACAAGAAGACACAGTCATAAACTGTGCCAGGGGAAGTTTAGGTTAGACATTGGGAGAAAATTCTTCACTGAAGAGTGACTGCACGCTGTGGTGGAGTCACCAACCCTAGCCATGTTTAAAAAAAGCCTGGATGTGGCACTCAGTGCCATGGTTTAAGTTGATGAGGAGGTGTTGGGCCATAGGTTGGACTAGATGATCTCAAAGGTCTTTCCCAACCTGGTTCACTCTGGGATTCTGTGGATATAACCTGTATTCTCATAAATATGCACAGACAGAAGTTTTGGGTTGCCTTCTTCCTCCTTAAATCAAATTTTCTTCTTTTCTCTTGTTATGCAAATAGGAATAGGAAAAGCATTTAGCCTGCAATAGGCACTGTGTAGCATCTTGACTTCAGTCCCAGAGCACTCTTTATAGATAAAATGTACAAAATTAGGAGTAGCATTACATACTGGAGTGTATCTAACAGAGTCAAGTAATAATGCTTCAAATTGAATTAAGTCACTGATGTTTTGATATTAAGTAATTTTTGTATGACTGGTAACTTTGTTCAGTGCCCTTCCTTTTCTTTATGCATGACATTATACAAATAAAACTGTAGAGATCTAATTATACAGCAGCTATAATAAAATACCAGTCTCCATGCAATTTCTTTCCTCCTAACTTTAATCAGAAGCCATACAATGAAAAGTTTCAAGTCCCTAAGAAAGGCAAATCCTTCCAAGTATGGGTTACACTTGTGAACTCTCAACTGTGTTGGTGGTTTTGAGTAACACTTATGTAGGAAAAGAACTTTAAAAATAAAACAAAAGAAATTGATTTTAAAAGGAATTTACATTTTTTTTGCTAAATAACTTTCTACAAACATCTTTTGAAATTGGCATTTATAATAGAAAAAGATATTATTTTTGTTTGCTTAAAATTGCATTTTTAAACATTTGGAAATTACAATAAACAAGAAAATGGGTCATCTTTTATTAAACACTCATGTACTCTTTGAGAAAGTGCTAAGCCATACCTACTTGCTTTTATCTTGTTCAGATTCACATTGAAAACAGATGTTGAACTTCATAAAGTAACAAAAAATCTAAGGTTCCATAACTTACCAATATTTCTTGTGTTTGCTTACTCTTATAGAGGAGAGACTTTTCAAAGACTTACAAAACTTAAAATGATGAGTACAGTAACCTCTGTAACTTTCATTTTACAGACATGCTCTGATAATTCTGTTTTTTAGGATGTTTATTTATTCCATCGGAAAACCACACCTGCAGTGTGTGCATCCCCCTGTGCACACCTGGGATTGCTTTAAGGAGCTGCACAAGGACCTGTGGCCCTTTTAGCAGAGGAACTCAGTCAAGGCCTCTCAGCTCCTAAATATTTGTGAAACATCTGTGAAATCTGGCTGAAAAGGGGATGGAAAAAGTTTGCAAAAGATTCTCTAAAGATATGGAGAAGAAATAATTCAAAATGATACTGTAATACAGAACTCAGTGTTTGGTTTTTTTTTCTTTTTGTGTGGAATGTAGGAGAAGTCAGTTCTTCTTTATGTTGTCAAGCTGCATAAAAATAGACTTTCAAGTATGTTTGACCTGAATCACAAGTTGCAGTGTTTGTGTAGGCCTCCAAATTGCAGGAGCAATCTTTGAACTGCCTTCAGATGTTCTGAGTGGTGTGGGTCAGAGAGGCAGACATGGCATCTACAGGGAAATTTTTGTCTGCTTTTCAGAGGGCAAAACAGGGCCTGAGAGTACCTAAAAACCATTTAAGGCACAAATGTATTGTCAAACTGGAACAGAATCTGTCATTTTGGTGGGGAGCTTGTTTTATTTAGAGGACTGGAGGAATGACAATTTATATCTTTGAGCTTTGTCCTTGTTCAATTTGAAATAGCAAAGCTATCAGCTGCTGGGAAAGCAGTGGCATGACAGAATGGTTATACAGTGGTTATGACAGAGATGCTGGCAGCCCCTGGATGGCAGTGGCACTGCTGAGCTGTGCCAGCCCCAATGCCACCCCCTGGAGCTGGCAGGGGCAGAGGGATGGATGGATGGGTGTCCTGGCAGGCACAGCTCTCCTCACAGGGAAGGGTGGGATGGCAGCAATGGCTGCAGCAGCCTGATGGGGACAGTCCCCAAAGTGGGCACAGCACTGTGCCCCCAGCTTAAAGTGGGCACTGAAATACAGCTCTGAGAATGAACACCTTGTGCCCTGTGGCAGCACAAAGCTGCAGCATCCAGGGGTGTGACCGTGTTCACAGGGGTCCCAGGATGAGGATCTGACTCCATGTTTCAGAAGGCTGATTTATTGTTTTATGACATATATTTTATTAAAACTATACTAAAAGAATAGAAGAAAGGATTTCATCAGAAGGCTAGCTAAGAATAGGAAAAGAAGGAATGAATAGCAAAGGCTTGTGTCTCAGACAGAGAGTCCAAGCCAGCTGACTGTGATTGACCATTAATTAGAAACAAGCACATGAGACCAATCCCAGATGCACCTGTTGCATTCCACAGCAGCAGATAATAATTTTTTACATTTTGTTCTTGAGGCCTCTCAGCTTCTCAAGAAGAAAAATCCTAAGGAAAGGATTTTTCAGAAAATATCATAACTACACAGGGGTGCAGGGGAAAGTTCTCAGCCCTTTGTTTTCTGGCCCTGTAAAGAGAAGTTTAGGGAAGTCTCTGTTCTGCTGACCCCAGCATTGAAGCAGCTCTACTTTGCCTCCAGAGGTGACTGAATGCTGGGGTTTGCTGCACAGAGTTGTGTTAAATATCCTGTGGGAAAACGAAAGGCAGAGTTTAAATCTGCTGCCCTCTCATCTGGCTGGTGACACGTAACTGCAGTGCCAAGTGAGTGGGGACCTCTGTGCATCAGGCACAGGGAGGCTGCCACACATTCAGTGAAGGAGCTGTGCTCCAGCACAATGTAATAAATTGCTTAACCGTATGAGCAGCAGCCTCAGCAGAGGTGATGGTTCCAGGGAATTGTGATGTGTTTCAAGAATTGTGTCATAGACAATGATTAATGTTTCCTAATGACCCTATTCTCATGCAGGATTTACAAGGAAATCTTTAATACTAGCAGTGTTGAACAGTAGTAGTAGTTAACGCATTTTTTCCCCATTTTTATTCTTCTTGTTACTTTAAAAAGTTCATTAACGCCATAGTTTTCCTTTCATATTTGAGACACGACTGCCATTGTTCTGGCAGTCCAGAAAAAAACTGTATGTCAGGAAAAATATTTCATATATAAGCACAGTATTGCTTTCCTCTTCAGCACTTGTACACCTGTATGCATATTCATTGAAATAAAAAATTGTTAAAATAACAAAGTGAAACAGGCTATATGGTCATACTGGGACTTTTTGAAGAAGGTCAGGTCAGTTCTTACATAAGCCACATACTTGACCTCTCTTGTGCCTCTAAATTCAGTAAGTACAAGAAGAAAGAGCAAAACTTTTTATTTTACTGCTTCAACAAAATAATGGTCTACGTGAGCATCCTTGTAATGTGGGAGAAATAATCTTTACAACAATAGTTTTATTTCATCTTAGCATTGCATACAAAAGAAGTATATACCTGGTGCGTGCTTACTCATTAGTTCAGGATTTAAATGTGTGTTCCATAGTGATATCCTTTGGGGATCCAACAGGTTTCAGCTTGTTTCCTTTTCAAAATTCTGTGTGTTCCTTGAGGTTTTCTGAATCACTGTTGATGTTCTTTTAGTTCTTGCACATAACCCATGATCCCAGTAGTAAGTTGTGCTCATCATATTCTCTTCAGAACTTTTTCCTGCCCCAGGAAATGTGATTAACCAGAGCAGGTCAGGTAACTGCCCCTGGTGATGCCATTCAGCCACCAGGAGCCTGTGCTTTACATTTTGCCCTCACACAGGATCTTGTGTCAGCCTTTCCATTTAGTTTGTTACTCATTATCAGTAATTCCTTGTTGTCACAAAGAAATATCTGTGCTTTAGGAGTTTGGCACTATATAGCTTATTTTAATGAGGTTATTAAACCTATCTTGGCTTTATCTGCATCTGGCAATTCCTTTTCTGCTATGTATTAGGAAAACACTCTTAGTCAATTTATTATTGATATTAATTTTTAATGTTTGCTGTAATCTGTGCAGGGTAATGTTATGAACTGTTTCTGTAACCTCAAGAATAACTTACAGGGTGCTCCAGCAATTCCCTGCTGCTCGCATGGGGGCTCCTGCTCTGGTTGTGCCCCCCTCACCTGCCCAGGGTGGAGAGGTGAGCTGTCCCTGCTGGGCTGGAGCCAGCCTGGCACAGAGAACAGGAGGAGCCAGCAGCAGTTTAACAGCTCAGGGCTGTGGAGGTAAGGAGAAGTAGGCAAAATGCACCAGGTGCAGGTCATGGAGCTGGATTCACAAAGGGGTTTGTGAGTAAGGGAAAACAACGTCCATGTTTGCACTGAAATGTGATGAAAAATTAATTTCAATTTGCCTCAGTGAATAAGCATTCCCCAGAGATGTTTAGTGGTGGTTCCCTGCAGGGTGAACAAATGCAGTAGTCCATGGACTCTCAGAGCAGGCTTCTTCTGTTCATTAATCTCTGTGTTCAAAGGCTGTAATCTTTAAATGTGGGGAATGTACTTGTTTTTCTGCATTCATTACGATACTCTCAGATCCAAATCCTGTATCACCTTTTTTTGCATTGGTGTGTTATTTATTCTGTTTAATTTTGACACAATGAAGTAACTGAGGTGCTGCATGAAAGCCCATCTCTTTTCCAGTTGCTCAAAAAACAAGAGAATTAGCTGTTGAATATTTCTCCTAGTGTACAGAGCCCTTTTAATTCCATTAACAATGCATGATTATGGGAGTTAAATGGCAGAGCCAGTGCATCCTGCCTGTAGATAAAAATAGATCAAGGAAGTTGTTCTTTTGATGTGTTGAAACAGAAGAACCTGCTCCAATGAGGTTTCCTTCCAAATCACAGAGTCTGAGCTTTGCCACAGGTCACAAGACTTAGAGGGTCCAGCTTCCAAAAGTCCAGCTTTTTCCTTTAAATAATCAAATCTGCATCAATAAGAACCTCCAACAGAGTGCTCAGAGATCCACGGCTCTACTAATGTGTTATGAAAATGAAGCAGACTCTTCTAAATAGAATACAGGTGTTCACCCAGAGTGCTGTCAAACTCGGTTATAGAGGATAATGGGCTTGCCAATAAAAATGACAGTGGCACAAGGACCACATTCCCATTCTTATTCCAGCCATCATGGAAAGGCCCATGGCTGCAAATCAGCCAAGAGGGCTCTTGGGGTTGAGATTTTCCAGGGCCAGAGTCCACCAGTGCAATAAATGTCACATCTTTGTTCATAAATATCAAATGCTTTGTATGTAACCCTGAACAACAGCTCAATTCACAAATAAAAATTTGAATTTGCATCAGGTGTAACCAGGCTGAGCCATGTTTGATCCCCTGGAAAGGAAAGCAGGATTTATAGCCTGCATTCCTCATATTAGTGAGGAGGAGATGTAGGATCAGGTTTGATGTAAGGAAAAGAATCTGAACACTGCATAAAAGTGAAACAGGATCCATTATCCATGCTCCAGGCACAGAGAACAGTGCAAATGCAGCCAGTGTATTTCCAGCACACACAGATGAAAGGATGCCCAATAACAAGTCAAAAATGCCCAATGTTTGTCAGCAGTCCTTAATCAGCACTGACCATTCAATAGGCAGTTAATTTCTCTCTTCCATTTCTGGGCCAAAATCTTACAAACAGCAAGAAAAAGGCCATTTTAAGACCACTGGAATGTCAGAGCAAGGGACTAAAATAGGACACAATTCCACCTCTTTCTCCTCTCTAAAAGATGAAGAATGTGAAATTTTTGAGACCCATGTGCACTTTTCATGTGCTTAGGTTCAAAATATATCCATGCCTCCATCTCTGCAGGTGTCGAATTCTCTCTTTCTTTTGAGTTGGCTCAAAAATAATTTCAGAAATGACACCCTTCTATGCTATCTTCCTCATTTTTCCTCAGCTCCTACTTTAGGAACTTGAAATAGCAGTAAGATTGGTAAAAAGAGTTGAAAACTTTTCTTTCTGGTGCTGTCTGATGCATATTATGTCTCATTTTGACTCCATCAAAATTAATGCAGTGTGTAACTTTATTGGTAGCCATAAAATAAATAATGTGAGTTAAATACAACAAACATGGACCATTAAGAGATTTTAATGTCTGGTAGACCCAAGATTCAGTACATGTAAGCAGAATTGCTGCTCCTATCTTGTGCACTGAAAAATGTTTTAAAGATTATCTGTAGTTTAATTCAGGGTTGATTTTTCCCCCACCCAGTGCCCCCCTTCTTGTTGCCTTTGTAGTTGGACAAGTCATCAAAGAAGAGAAAAAAATGGTCAGCATACTGGCTGCAGAGAGGGACAAAGCTGCTATGACATTAACTACTTGTGTGAAAAAAGGAATCATGCTGATAAGTAAACTTCAAGTTCCTTTCTTGCTGACTCCCTCTGTGCTATATTTTTTTCCATTCTTGTTTTAGGGTAGCCTAAAGATGGCTGTGATTTAAAATGTTTTAAAGTTAATTGCACAGAATGCATAAGATTCATAAATATACCCTTACCCCTTCAGACTAGGTTCGCTTGCCATATGCCTGCTGGTTTATAGTTGAAGTGCTATTTCCTCCATTGAATTTCTCTGTGTTTGGTGACCTCAGCAGAGTGCTAAAGTGCTGCTAAAATTCACTTATCTGTGATCAAGTGAATGGGAAGTGATTCAAAAGCAAATTTTGCAAGGTAGAATTTGTCTTCGTAAGCTGAGTTTTATTCTTTATATTAACGGTTTCATTCATACTCTATAGAATAGGTTTTTATAAAATGAATTTAAAAGTTGGTTTATTTAAACAGATAAGCCAATATCTAAAGATATAAAAATTGACAAAATAGTGGAGATATAGTACAAACATATGGATGTTGCAGTATAAAGCAAAATCTATAGAAAAATTAAGGTGATATATTTCTTTATTATTATTTTTGTGCAGACTTGGAGGTATTTCAATGCTCTTTTTTTCCTGGGATAAAAATGGCTGCTTGATATGCTAGAATTTAAATCTGTGGAAAAGGTTCACTTCATTCTGTATAAAATAACTGTGTGTGTGTCTCAGAGGGACCTGGCAGCTTGGTGATGCTCTGCATCTGATGGTGGGACACATGAAATTCCTTATTTATAGCCTGCTTTTTAAATGTGAAGGATTTTCTGTGCACTATATATCTTTTTATGGCACATAATACCTTGGAGGAGTGTCTGTGGCTCCACAGTTCGCTTCTGGATGTTTAATAACAGCAAAGAATAAAATTTATTTAGTGATGGTGAAACAGAGGAGCAGAAATTCCTGAGAGGGCTGAGTTCTGATACGTTTACTCAGCTGAAGTTGCAGGAAATAAGTAGCAATGAAATATGAGTAAAAATACTATGGCTAAACAAACATGTGAATTGTTTCAATCTCTGAATTTCTGACTTTCTTTGGGCTATTGAGAGAGCTTCAAATCCCAAAAGATCGTGGATTTCAGATGAAAATGGATTAGCAAGGTGCAATTGTTGTGAATAGTTAGGGAAAAAAACTGAGCTATGTCTTCCAGTCATTTTTCTGAAACAACATCCATTGGTGTGTTTTATTGCTTATTTGATAGCTGATGTCTGTTGTTACTATTATATTNATATATTATCATAAAATAATAAATTAGCCTTCTAAGAAGATGGAGTCAAATTTATCATTTCCTTCCTGCCATGGGGGCTCCTGAAAATACAACAGTTTATAACTTAATAGGCTTTCTGTCTACATCTTATAACTCAGCTGGGTTCAGAAATATTTCATGTGATGGTCAGGAAGTGAATTTCTATGTGAAAATTCTCCCATGGAGAGTAATGGAATTGTGATTATCCAAAAGGCAAGAATTCTGTCAAGTAACAAGGTTTGTAATAAGTAACAAGATTTGGGATTTTGAACTGCAACAAGTAGGGGATTTGAAAATATTTAATGAAAAGTGAGGACTATTAGAAAGGAGTTAATAACTGTGAGGTAGAGATAATGAATGTTGGATGATTTACATGGGACCAGAGACTGATGGTTTGACATGGATTTAGTGGCTGGACACTTACCCAGGATCTAGAACATCTAAATGGTATCCTTGCTTCTTATTTCTTGACTAGCAGTTCCCTCCCTGAGCTTGCAATTGATTTCTGAAAACTGCTTCTTCCTGCGGATGAGAAGTTGCTGTTATAAAGTTTTGGTTTTGCTGTTAGCATTTGGTAATTGAGGAAAAAGTGTTTAATTGTATCAGCTCTGATGTGAACACAGGGAAATCATTTAGAAAAAAAACTAAAACCACAATCGATCAAAAGTCTTTCAGCAATTAGCCCGAGTAGGAAACTGGAGATCTGAATGAGTCTCAGCTTTCAAAGAAGTTGTCATATGAGGCTTTCAAGTGTTTTACTGATGGCTTTCTCTCCTATATTACCTGTGTATTTCGAGGCTTTTGTTCTCTGAGGGTTTTGGCCAAGAATTTTCATAAAATTTATCTATGTTCTTTGATGCAGATAGATATGATTACATAGTTTTAGTTTTAAAATAGCATGAAAAAAAATTACTAAGAATAAAACAGAACGTGTATATACAGAAAAACAGACCTCCTAAACTCTCTCTCATCCTATGCAATAAGATACTCTCACCTAGGGCTGCTGGAAGGAGTGAAGAAATTAGAGCTTTTTTTATTATCACTTTATGTATCCTGTTCAAAGATAAAATTTCTGATGAGTGCCAGTTCTCAATAATTAATGAAATGCACATTTTCCTTAATGTTTGCACTGTTTCTCCTTAGCAAAAATTATTGGGATGCCAAAAATATGGTTTGCTATATTTGTGTTGAGCAACATAATTTATTTGTCATTGGTGCTGCCTTGGTCATCAGGATGATTTTGGAAGGCACATCTCAAACCTTCTTTCCTGCAGCAGTGGGTCGAAATTTGGACTTGATCTGCAGGGTTGTATTCAAGGGCCCCAGCACTGCTACCCAGGCAGGATTTGGTGGTGGTGTCATTTCTATAAATAATTTTTATTTTTTTCAAACTGCCAAGGTGTTATTGCTAGGAAGCCAAAAGCAAGCACGTCTGTAATCTTTGATTTTTCATATCTGGGCTGGGGAGAAAGGCAGAATATCTAAACGGGGATTAAAAAAATCTAGCGAGGAAAAAGTGAATTCTCCAATTCCCTGTCCAAGGAAGGAAGGAGAGGGCTGCTGTCCCAGCCCCTGGCTCATGAGCAGCTCTGCTGAGGATCAGCCCAGGGCAGCCAGGCCACCTGCCCGAGAGCCTGCAAGGAATCAGGTCACAACAGGGACATTTCTGCTGCTGCTTCCCATAATTTCTCTGTAGAGAATTGTTCCACTCAAATCACAGATTACAGGCACAGATGAATGGAAAATTTAAAGGAAAGAAATGTGTCAAATCTGCGATTGCTGATGTTACCTGAGGCACTGTTGGTTCTCTGCTGCCTCTGTTTCACTTGAGATGAATATGCAGCTGAAAGATGAGATACTCCAAATCATGCTGAGGGTTAATCTCTTACAACCCAAAGAAATTTCCTAAGCTGACCCTCATCTGTGCTTTTGGAAATAAAGGAATCATTTGGCCAATGCTCTCTCCATTTGCAATTAAGCGTGCTGGCAGCTCTCCAGTGGGAGCTCTGTGGGCAGGAATATTTAGCAGCACAGAGGATATCATTTCCATACACTGACCCAGGCTGTTGCCAGATGGAGTAGAGGGCTGTGGAATGAAAGTAAATCTACAAATGTTTTTTGTGAGCAAAGGAAACCACTTCTGATTTTGGGTAGGAGTGTGATACTGAGATAAGGAAAGGAACACAGATTTCTTCATTATTTTCAGGGGGTTCCTACCCTTTTGTTTTCATTTGTCTTGTTTGTTTCCATCTTATCTTGAAAAAGAGACTACAAAGCTTCTTGTAAACTCTATTATCTTTCACTCGGTGCCAAAGTGTGAAGTGACATGCAGCAGTTCTGCTGCTCCATGCCAGCAGCTGGGAGGGCTGCTCCGAGCCCGGGAAGGGGGGAACACTTAGGGGAAATTGCAGGTCTTGACAGATTTTATTGGAAATTCTGCAGGCTCTGGTTCCAGTAATGCTGCTGGGGAGAGGGGCTGCAGACTGGCCCAGCCAGCCCACTCCTGCCCTTGTTTCTTGCTGTCCCTCCCACGCCAAGGTCCAGCATGGCCCTCGCTGCAATGTGCTGCTTGTGCTCACGGGGGGCAGAGAGGGCCTGGGACTCAGCTTCTCCATTCCCCACTAAAGCAGCCTCATGCCCTGGCTGTCAGGTTGACAGATGACATCTACCCTTGATTATTTGTTTTGTAATATTTTGGAGCCTGGATTTGGTGGCATAGGTTTGAAAAGTAATGAAGACTTCAAAATAATGAGAGCTCAGCATTTGGCTGCTCCACACCATGGGGAGGGTTGGGGAGGGAGGGTGAGCCTGGGTATGGATGGGGGTTTCTTCTCAAAATTGGTTTTGTTGCTAAAGCAAAAATAACTTTAGACAGATCTTGGTTGCACAAAGATTACTAGATTTCTGTTTGTAGTAATTATTTTTTTTAACTAATTGAAGTAATCACCCACACAGGGATTTTTGGGTATGCTTAAGCATTTTCTGGTTTGAGCAGACTTTTCCTTGTCCATATTTAAAAGAATAATTCCTTTCAACTACCATATAAAAACTGCTTTTAAAGCTGTAAATCAGAGAGCATAGTATGAATTACCTTCTTACTGCAAGTTTCATCTGTGCATTTGGACTTTTGTAAGGTCACCAGGCCTTGATCTTTTTTCTGCTTAGCACTGACTCCTTGCAATAATGAGTGTCTTGCTGTAAGAGGATTTCAGCTGGACAGATGTACCTTAATGTCTTGCAGCAGGATTTTCTGTTTTATAAGACTGATTCTGGATTATTGTGTTCATGGTTGGAATGTTGCAAATACTCAGGTTAAAGGAGCAGTGCTTGTGGCAAGGGAACTTCAACCTGTGCAAATGCAGAGATCCTTGTACTACAAACAAAATACTTTAATTAGTTCAGCTCTATAATTAACTGTTATACTCCCACTAGCCTATGCTGTACCTCAGAAATAACAAATTTCAAGCAGGCTGGCTGAATCCTATTGTGCAGGAGCATAACTGTGATATTGTTCTAATTAGGTGTTGTGTTGAAACTCTCAGTAATTGTTTATAGTTAAGTTTCCGAAAATACCACTGTGCAAGTGGTTTTCCAGTACACACTGTGGAGAAAAAAATCATTTTGGCCAGGTGAAAGCTCCAATCTGTGATTTCCATACACAGCTTTATGAACAAGCCATTTGTGGGCTATAGGTGATTTTTGGAAGGTGTTAAGGCAGTTTCAGTTGCTCAAGGTCCTGTAGTGGAGAAACTCAGCCTGGAAGGCTTCATGTGCCCCAGGGGATGCCCTTGTCCCTGCCCTGTCCTGTGGCAGTCAATACACTCTGTAAAGGGTGGTGATTACACTTTGTAGAATTCCTGTCTACAAATTATTTTAGCCACATAGAGAATTATAAAGCTGTTCGCATACAGAGAGCAAATATTCAAAAATTTAAAGAAATAGGCTTATTCCTTATTCTTTTGGGGATTTCATGTGTTGGCTAAATAGAATGTATTTCACTACCATCAAATCTCCTTGAATTTTTATATTATGGGAATTTTATTGCTTTTAGCTTGGTAGAATCATCCTAGTTGGGATTGAGCCCTACAGGATGTAGCTGCTCTTTATTAGGTTCCTCAATGTCTCACTCACACCTTTTGTTGTTCTATATCAGCCTTTGGCTGTTGTTTCATTCCTCTCCTTTTTGTGCATCTCCTGGAAGAGCTGCCTTGTGCTTTAATGCTCAGCATTTCAGCAAAATGATGCTTTTGTTGGAAAATTAAGCACAGAGGGTGTGGAAAAGATCCCAAGCAGTACAGAGTTTGCTGTTTCAGTGGCAGACTTGCAAGTTGTGGAAATGCTTACTTTCCTTTTCCCTAGCACATATATCTGGGGGGAGTTGTTGAATTTTATTTTTCTTTTGCGTAACAACTTGACACTCACATGGGAAATAGTTGGCACTGGAGTTGAATGTTGGAGTTGAGTGCAATCCTTTTGTTCTTGCTTCTCAAAGTCTCCTTCTTAATGTCTGTAACATTCTTATGCTTTTGCAAATGTGCTTGTCTGAAGTACTGCTGCAAATTAATTTCTTTATCTAATTCTTTTTTATTTCCTTCTGAATGCTGTTGGGGAATAAAATCAAATGTATACAATGTGCACCAAATGGGATTGCCTCTTCCTTTAAGGTCTAGTTATTGTAGACATTTGCTCTTGCTGTGCAGAAAAATAATGTTAACAGCTGCTTAATCTAGTTAGAAATGCATCTTGCTGTGTATTAAAAATTACTTCCACTTATCTTTTCTAGTGGTATAATTTGTAAAATCACATTTGAAAAACTGAAGCAGCATAAATGTAGCCTTGTTCAATCTTTTTATGTGTTAACATACAGAGGGTGAGCATTTAAAAGGCCTTTGAGTATATGACAATTAAAATAGACACCTAAGAAATAGCCACCTCCTAGGCAACAGAGTACTCCCAGAAATCTTGTCCAAAGGGTTTGTAGTGGTGCTAGATTATTTCAATTAAAAAAAAAAGAAATCATTCTGCTTCTTTTCAAATGGGATTTGCTATTTCTGGAAACTATTAAACGTTCAGATCGAGGACCCACCCTTTATAAATTAATGCAGCACAGAAGAGTAATTAAATTTGGTAATCTCATTAAAGCTTTTAATGGAATTGATCATTTCAGGGAGTTTTTTCTGGTTATTGGGATTTCTGAACAAAAGAGTCACTATTGGATTATTACTGCTCTTTTCCAGTAGCAGTTTGAGCAGTTTGTTTTCAGCTGCCAGGCAAGGCAGCCATTCTGGGACCTCAATTTGTTTCTGCTGAGGATGGGACCAGCATGCAACTCCCCCAGGAGATGAGAATCTCACTTGTAGTGTTCTCCCTTAGACTGTTGGCCACAAGTTACATAATTTTTTCTAAATCTGCTTACAAATTTAGATCTCTTTTGAAGATGCTTATTCATTAAAGCAAAAAGGTAAAGCAGTCACTTTTTTACTTTTTGTAAATATATTTAGTAACATGCATATTATTTGTTCAAAATCTATCTGATTTGGTTTTTCAGCAAAGAATGCCTTCAAGGTTTCCCTTTTTTTTCCCATTTAGAAACTGTTAAATTTGTATCGGTGCAGTATAATGAAACTGCAGTGTATCTATAAAGTTGCTGTACTTATTTTTAAAGAACTTTGCTCATTGTTTTTCAGTTGAAAACAAAACAGTGTAATAAGGCAAGAATAATCCTGAGGAATTCTGTTTATTATATTGATAAGTTCTATGCTGTGGAAGCATATATGAAAATATTTTCATTATTTGTGTATGCA
>WBNQ01023754.1:0-47444 GCA_013401375.1 Spizella passerina | reverse complement strand
TTCTGGATAGAAGTGCAGAGTATTGGATCATCCCACCAAATATAGGAAACATATGTTAGTCAACATAGTGACTCACACAATGAGAGATGTAGACTAAAGGGTAATTCTACCCTGCAAACAGACATAACTCTCAATAACTAACAATCCCATAAATACCAAGGGGCCTTATCTAGCTGAAAGTGTGCGCAACCTTGTGAGCTTTGCAGACTGCACAGGGCCACCGATGTCAACTCCTCATCACCAGGCTACCCCTTCTTGTCCTGGAAAAACTGTGGTTCACTGACAAGTAGTTGCAGAGCCCAGGATAGAGTTTCCCTTGTCAGTGACATGAGGCCTGATGCAACTGGTTTCTGTACACCAACTCCACAATTCTCCTTGAATTATGACAATAACTGGAATCTTGACTACAAAGCCAGATTGGAAATTATCTGTTTGCTTAAGAAGCCTGGTCTGGTTGGTGAGGAGGGCTTTGAACTCCTTGCCATATTTGGAGAGGAATCATGTCATTGTCATTGCAGGTGGTGCTGGATAATAAGTACAGATATTCTGAGGCTACATTGGCCTCTTCAGACTTGGTTGAGGCCATGCTTTTGAACAAAAGCTTCTCACTGAGTTTCAGCACCAAATTTCCCCATATTACTGATGGAGCTACTGGGAACTTGGCTGGGTGACTGGGAGGGGGACAACTTTTGGCACACCTCATAAGGCAGGCAATGAAAGGGACTATTTTCCCTTTTGAAATACGGAATAACTATAGCCCCAGTTCTGGGCTAGTAGAATACTAAAAGTTAGCATGCAGCCTCAGTTGACAGACAAGAATGAAGAAAATCTTCAAGTACAGAGCTTTGTATTCTCCCTGAGCTATAGAATACAGATGTAATTTACTTCTGGACCAGAAATTTAGTGTTCCCATAAAACACAGTGGAGTTGATGTGATCTGATTGCAGCCTCACTTTTCAGCAAAGCAAGGCGTATGTGTCCATACCATCCCTAAAGGCACACTTCTCTGGAGCTGCCTTCCAGTCCTATCTCAGGACTGGACCTTTGAACCAATCTTGACAAAACAGTGAATGTATCCAGAAAGCCCTGAAGGTTCTGTGAAATTACATCTTTGGGTAGAGAGGGAAAAAGAGGCTTGTTACTGCCTCAACTGTAAGCTTTTATGAGACATCTGAGGTCTCATAAAAGGTCCATGAGAGAGACATGCTCATCCATACTGATAAAAGAGGTCCATGGAGGAGCTTAGCCACTGGATAGCCACTGGTCTGCAGAGCTCATTTCTTTGCTCACCCCTCAGCTTTTCTTTACAAGACCACAGCTAGCTTTATACACTACAGCACCCAGCCCTGGCTTGGGAAATAGTTTGGTCAGGGGCTGTTCCCAGGAAGCACCATTAATAAGTTCTTATCATTAGACTTAGTTCCTCATTCCTTCAACTCTTTCCCAAAGACATTGAACCATCACTGTCCACATGCTCTACCCAAGCTCATGCAATGCAGAGACTAAGTTTTATACTATAAACCCACTGTTTGTATGAATTGCAGAAAAGTCTGCAGTCTTTATTTTCAAGCATGTTTAAAAAAACTCTGCAACACACTAAAAATAACAATTGTTCCTTAGGGACCCCATCAGAATTAGATGGTGGTGTAGAGTGACTCACTTTGCTTTACCTGTCCTCAGATCCAGGAATCAATTACTAGCTCCTTTTATTCAGCAACATGGAACTATATGCCTAAACCCAGCCCTTGCTTTATTGATTTTGGTTTTATAGAAGACTTTCATTATACACCAAAAATGTCATTCTACTTGTGACGAAACCTCTTGCCAGTCTTGGACTCTCAGCACTGCTATCAGCAGCTGTCCATTTTCAAGGTCTATTGTCTGTGGAAAGAGCTAGAAGATGACAAAGGCCAAAATTAAGTCAATGCTGCAGGAGCCCCTCTGAACTCAAGAAGGACCAGCCAGGACCTGCTGAGTGCCTTTCAGCTCAACCCCTCATTCAGAATTAGCATCAAGTATTCCCAGGAGCCCCTGCTTTGCACATAGTAGAAGTAATTTGATGAAATAAATGCAATGTTGGGCAATAATTGGACAGTGAATTGAAACCCTTTTTTGCTCGTGGTCTCCCCAGTGTGTAGAGTATGTTGAGAGGCATCTTGAGCCTGTGATCTGCTGCTTCTTGGGAGCCTCAGCTGGTGATGCATCTGGTAGGGATAACTGGCCAGCTCTTGTTCTGGGTTTTTAGGAGAGCAACAATGCCTGGGAAGGTGGGTTCTGATGTTTATTTTAGATTCCCAAGGAGTTAAAAGCTCCTTTCCAGCATTAGCCAGAATGTTGACTATAAATCCAGTAATTGGACCTCATTAATAAATTCCTCAAGTGTTCCCAAAGGCAGAAGAGGTAAAACAAGAGCCACAGGGATCAGAGAAACAGGGAACTATGAGGATTCCTGAGTGTGTTGTTAATTCCACTTAATCAGCTCAGAGAAGTTCTGTATTCAAAAGAAAATAACCATGACTCACAAAATACTCCTGCCAGCAGGGAATAAGATTCTCTCCATTTATAGTAATATTTTCCCCAATTTTTGTCCTTTCTTCTACTCCATTTTTAAGTAAAGAAAAAGACCATCCCTCTGGCACTCTGAATACCTGCCATGTTCTTGGGCCTCAGGGTAGACTGAAAGAGCTGTGCTCACAGGGAAAATCCAGCCTGGGTCCCTCAGAGCTTCTGGGAGACTTGTTCTGCAACCAATATGCCAGAGGGCTTTTCCATCAGATCCAGACTGAACAGACTGTGAAGCAGAGGCATAATGAGGCAGATATAAGATTTATTGCTGTTTGAAGAGGACTCAGATAGTTACAAACTTCGAGACAGAGCAAGCCCCATTCTCCACTCTACACTGCTTCCCACAGAAGGTAGACAAGTCAAACAAAGACAAGACAAATTACAGGGATAATAATTCAGATCATGAGAAAAGCAGGGATTATAAAGGTTGAGAAGGCAGGAGGGTTTGCCAGGAGAATGGAGTTTACTGAAGGTGGCATGAAGGAACACCTGAAGGGGCAGGTTCTCCAACATTGTATGGAGAGCCTAAAGTGCTGGAATTTTAAAACAAGGAAGGCAGAATGAGTAGTCAAGAAAGGAAGTGGAAATCTTTTGAGAGAAAATGTAGGGAAGATGAAATATTTGGTTAGAGAAAGTTTGCACAGGATTTGCAAGATGCCTATAAATTTTGGAGCATAAGACTGTGCGAGCAGATGAAAAGCAAGAGAGTTTTTGGAGCCATCAGAACCTCTGCTCAAGCTGCTCAGAAATCTTGTCTCTGCACTCCTCCTTACCCTTCTTTCTCACAAGAGGAAATGAAGCTACTGGATACTGCTGTGTCCTCTGTAGCCTGAAGGGATGCCTGAATATCACAGAATCATTTGTGTTGGAAAAGGAATTTGAGATCATAGGGTCCAACCTTTGACTGATCACCGCCTTGTCAATTAGGCCATAGCACCAAGTGCCACATCCAGTCATTTGCTGAACACCTCCAGGGATAGTCACTCCACCACCTCCCTGGGAAGCTCATTCCAATGTTTGACAATCTTTTTTATGAAGAAATTCCTCCTGATGTACAACTTGGCACTCCCTTAGCACAACTTGAGGCTTTGTACTCTGGTTCTGTCACATTCACTTGTTACCTGGGAGGAGAGACTGACCCCCTGGCCACAGCCTCCTTTCAGGCAGCTGTAGAGAGTGATAAGGTCACCCCTGAGCCTCCTTTTCTCCAGGATAAACACCCCCAGCTCCCTCAGCTGCTCCTCACAGCACTTGTGCTCCAGACCCTGCCCCAGCTCCATTGCCCTTCTCTGGACTCTCTGCAGCCCCTCAGGGCCTTTCCTGCAGTGAGGGCCCAGCCCTGGACACAGCACTGGAGCTGTGGCCTCAGCAGTGCCCAGCACAGGGGGACAATCCCTGCCCTGGCCCTGCTGGCCACAGCATTGCTGATCCAGGCCAGGATGCCATTGGCCTTCTTGGCCACCTGGGCACAGCCTGGCTCATGTTCAGCTGCTGTCACCAGCACCCCCAGGGCCTTTCCAGCCACTCTGCCCCAGCCTGTGGCACTGCTTCAAGGGTGTTGTGATCTAATAGCAGGGCCTGGCATTTGGTTTTCAACCTCACACCATTGACCTCTGCCCATCATTCCAGCCTGTCCAGATCTCTCTGCAGGGCCTTCCTGCCCTCTAGCAGATCAATACCACAGCTAACTTGGTGGTATACTCAGACTTACTGAGGCTGCACTCAATGCCTTCAGGTTATTAATAAAGAGATGGCACAGTACTGGACCCAATTCTGAGCCCTGGGGAACACCGTTCAACCAACTGCCAGCAGGATGTGGCACCACTCACCACCCTTCTCTGTGCTCAACCATCCAGGCAGTTTTTACCCAACAAAGGGTGCACCTGTCCAAGCCATGGCCTGTCACATTGTCCAGGGGAATGCCTACTGGAGACAGTATTAAAGGCTTTGGTGAAATCCAGTAGGCTATATCCATAGCCTTTCCTTCATCCACTCGGAAAATCATGTGGTTTAAAGGAGATCGAGTTGGTCAGGTAGGACCTACCTTTCCTGAAGCTGTACTGCCTGAGTCTGATCCCTTGGTTGTCCTGTGTGTGCTGTGTGATCACATTTAAGATGGTGTGTTCCAGTATCTTCCCAAGCAGTGGGGTCAGGCTGACATGCCTGTAGTTCCAGGGATACTCCTTCTGGCCCCTTGTGGGTGGTGTGGGTGGCTGTCACACTGGCCACCACAAAGAGTGGTCTTTGTATATTTATATATACTGGCTGCCTGTGTAATGCCCAATACCTGGCTTACCTAATTAAGGATTACATACAGAAGTGGATACATGTCTGCAAGGGAAACTCCATGGTCCCCTTAGCACTTCTGTGTGTGATTCATCCAGTAAATACATTCCAAGAAATCAATAGAGCACCTTGCAAGGGAAAAATCCATCACCAGCACCACCCATCTCGTTTGCAGCCAGCATGACTGAGGAAAAAGTGTGCTGGACTACAGGTCTTCCCTTTAAACATACCACTTAAGGTCTTCCAGCATAAAAATCTTCCTTGAAACATGTGGCTTGGATGACCTGACAAGCAGCAGTAGGGGAAATATAATAAATGAAAACAGCTTCAATAACTGACCCTTATTTCTTTCTCGTTTCCATTTCAGATTTCAGACTTTCTCCCTGCTTGTATTTTGAAATCCTCTGGTCTCTGTATCTATTTACTTTATTTTATTTTTATTAGTGTCCTTGAATGTAATGTAAGAATAAACATTTCAGTTTTCACAGTCCTGTGGCTTTTCATGGGAGCTTAGCTGCAGCCACTGTGTTTACAAAACTGAACTGCATCGCAGTGTTTGTTAATTTGATGACCCTTGGATTATCTATATTTTTGACTGCAAAATTCCCATTTAAATGTAGAGTTTGCTATGTTTTCATGGGTCCCAAGGGGAGTTTATAGATCAAAGTTTTAGAGTCAAACAGGACCAGCCAGTTTTATAGCTCACAGAATTACCAAGTTGTCAACATCTATAGACTGCTGGTGGGAACTCTGTCCCAGCAAGGACAGAGGGGACAGCCACTCATGTCCCCTCCTGAACCCACATCAGGCTCCTGCACTCAAGCAGGGGAAATGCAAGCAGGCTGAAACCTTTACCCTTGTGCAGGTCTCTCTCTGTTGAGATCAGAAGAGCCATGACTGGTTGGAGTCAAAGTCCCTCTTCCTTGTCTTAATCATTAGAGGCAGAATCTTGGAGGAAGGATGTTAGACCTAAATCTTAAAAGCACTGGAATTATATGATGGATTACAGTAACACAAGTTTCAAGTCTGGATAAGTAGGAAATTTGAAAGTAAGATAGGCAGTATCTCCGGATAGTGGGGAACCAGGGAATGGCAGCCCTGGCACAGGGAGGAAGATATGCTGTCCTGCACTGAAGGGGCAGTAGCTGGACTGGATATGTCTGAGAAAACTTGCCTGGAGATGCAGGAGAAGAGTATTTGGCTCAGTGTACAGCTTAGCTGAAGAAAACAAAGGACTGTTTCTCTCCAGTTGCCATTTATACATGTATAAGCAAAAGCAACGAACCATACTATGGTCTCTAGAGAGTTAAGATCTTAAGGTGAAAATTATGGCATGGATATGTGTTGCAAGATGTGTTAGGGAAAGAACTAAAAAAAGGGAGAGAGCTGTGTCTTATTATATGAGAGATACTGTGACCAGCAAGAATGGGGTTCTAAAGGAGTTTTGTTTATAACCCTATGTATGGTTTATTCAGTTCTGTCAGCAGCTGTGCCCTGTAAATATAATTTGTTTCAGTCTTGTAAAGTACAAGGCAAAACTGGAATATTTCCACAGAATTTCAGCAGGTCCTTTACCTACAGCTGGGCATGAAATCATGCCGCTGGCAGAAAATCATGCCACCTGCACAACCAGGGAGTAATGACAGATTCTTAAATGCATATTAAGGAGAAAATTGCTTCTTTTAAATGCTGTGGAATTTGCTGGCAGAGAGCTGCATTAATGCAATGCCAAGATTATGCACTTCAGAGTACTCACCTCAGCAAAACCTTAAACTTCTGGAAACCAGGACACATGCTAAGCATGTTGGTTCTGTCCCCATTGAGCAACGCCCCAGCTTGCCCATTGTACATATTCTGCCTTGGCACCATTGCTGAGCTCGTGGCCCATGACCATGGGAAGCAAAGACAGGAGAGCTGCTTCTCTCACAGGTGAGTGGTACCCTCACCTGTTCCATTCTCATGTACTGAACCAGCTCTCCTGAAACAGCATCAAACCTATTACATTTTATAACCCATCTTTCCTTATGGAAACAAACCAATAACCTGTCCAAAACAATACTGTTAGTTACAGGTCTTTAGCTAGCGAATTTCTCATAAATCCCATCTTTCTCCTGGTGGCCCCCTGACAAGGAGAGCTTTTTAGATCCGAATGTCATAAAATGATGTCATTATACTTTAATCTTTTCCATCTGATCACACGTTAGCAGCCTAGAGGAGGATTTGATTCCTTCACTCACATCTGCCCAGCTACTCTGCAACTGTGGCTGCTGCTCAGGGCACCCTCAACACACATCAACAAGCCCTGCAAGCCTTTTGTGTCCTCCCTTCTCTGTTTCTAAATAAAGATTTTAGACATCTGAGAATAGAGAAACAGAATAGAGACAAGCTTTAGACTATGTGCTGAATACTATGTATACCAGTGCCAGAAGTAGCAAAGGGATAGAGAGGGATGAAGGTGTATCTCCTGCACCTTGACTCATGCAAATAGTCCCCCTGTTGTGGGGTGAAGTCAGTATTGGACTTAAGGCATATCTACATGAAGTAGAGGTTCAGCAGATTTTGAGGACTAAGTGTCTAACTTGAACTGATCGTCAGGCAGTACATGGTCTGGAAGGTCTGTGTGAAGGGATGGTGGGGAAAGGAAAATACCTGATGTTATTCCCTGTGTGTGAATGAAATCCCTGAGTGTGAAAAGCCTTGCACAAGTACCTATGACCAGACCTGAATTAATTGCACCAAATGGGAGGGGAAAATGGGGAACATAGAAATGAAGCTGAATGAAAGTATGCAGTTTACCTTGAGAAAGGGTGATTAAAGGAGTCCTGCTCTGCACAAGCTCCAACAAGTCCATGAGCTATTCCTGCTGTGTGAGACTTGTTTCCTTGCACTATTCCCTGGGCAGCACAGCTGCAGGCTGTTTGCCATCTGGGCCTCTTCCTTAACAGAAGAGGTTATTTAAGTAAGGGGCAGGAGGGAAAGGCAGGAAAAAACATGATTTCCTTCATTCTAAGCAAATTTGACAGCCTGGGCTGAGCCTGCCTTGAGATTAGAACACAACCTGCCAGCCCTACTGGTGTATCCTCACGGGGAGCGTGCTGCCCTCTGCACATGCACAGCCCAGGGTGCTCACTGTGCCCACAGAGAGACAGTGGTGCCATTGAGCAGCCTGAGAGCACTGTTAGCTGACTGACTCTTCCATCCTGTCCTACTGTGAATGCATTATTGATGGTGTCACAGAGCTGAGGAACTTGCAGCTTGCCTTGCGCACGGAGGCACCAGCTGCGGCTTCACTGGAATGGCACAGATGGCACAGGACATCCTCCCATGCTAGCCAGAGGAAGAGGTGGGGAAGGTAAGCACTTCCAGACCAGGCTTTCCACTGCATTGTACTTACAGCCAAATTTTCCCTTGGGATTACAAACTGCGGTCCTATGTTTTTCAGGGCTCCAGCATCCAGCCTTTAGTGTTCCCTCTTGTCCACTCCACAGTAGAGCTCCCACCTGCAGTGTGCAGTGTCATCCCACACGGAAGAGAGACTGTCTGACTCTCCTGTTCACTGTGCTTGCAAGCAAGGAAGGTCTGATAGTGAGTGACATGTGGGGTGCTGACATCCTGCGCAGCTGCTGGGCATGTGCACAGCCTTGGGAGGCACAATGGGATGAGAGAAACTGTGAACAGCAGTCAGTAAAAGACATAGAGAGCACAGGCCTCACTTCAGTGGACCCACACCTGAACCTTTAATATGATGGAGAAAACATGTCTCTCATATGGATCTGGAGAGGACAGTGAGAATTTTGCTGCAACCCAGGAAGCCACTGGAAAAAAAAAAAAAAAAAAGAGGGCAGCAAGGCTTGTGAGGAGCCTGGAACACAAGCCCTGTGAAGAGTGGCTGAGAGAGCTGGAGCTGTTTAGCCAGGAGAAAAGGAGGCTCAGGGGAGGCTGTCACACTCTACAGTTACCTGAAAGGAAGCTGTAGCCAAGTGGAGGTCAGTCTCTTCCCCTAGGCAACCAGTGACAGGATGAGAGGACACAGTGTTAAGATGCACCCGGGGAAGTTTAGATTAGACCTTAGGAAAAAATTATTCACAAAAAGAGTGGTTGGGCACTGGAATCATCTTCCTAGGGATGTGGTAGAATCACCATTCCTAGAGGTGTTCAAAAAAAGACTGGACGTGGGACTCAGTGCCATGGTTAATTGACAATTGTTAGGTCATAGGTTGGAGTTGATGATCTCAACCTAGCTAATTTGGTGATTCTCTAAATCTGTGATTCTGTGAAAATTGCTGCATCTGAAGTGGGGCTTGACTCTGCAAAGTGTGGAGGTGTGCTTTATTCTATATCACACCTCAAGTCTGCATTTTCCCATTTAAAGACCATACTTCTGTGGTTTAAAATTGTTATTCTGATAAAGTTAACCCAAGAGACTGGAAACCTGTGGAAGCTTTAAGATGCTTAGCAGTGTGACTGCTGTACCGTGAGACTCTTCTGCTCTTCCACGTTCAGCACTGCCCAGACCTAAGTGTTATGAGATCTTTAATCTCAGAAACAACCAGCAACACAGGAACCAGACCATGGCATTTTCCATTTCCACTTCCAGCATGCAGTGGTGTGGTCTTACCCCGCATTGTAATGATCCGCCATGGTAGTGCACCACTAGTCATTGCAGAAAATTCCATTCCTCCCACATCCCAATGAATAGCTTATAGAATAAGAATAAGGAAATTTCAGCTTTGTGATTCTTTTACCACAATCAAAAGTAGGCCTAGCTAACAATCTCTTACCTCTGTCTATTTCTTTGCTGCTAGAAGGAAAAAAAATCCATTGGTATTTAACTACGAATTGCAAAATAACAGGAACTGCTACCTAGAAATCCATCTCATTCAAGCCAAGATTACTAATATACTATCTAGGAAAAGACACAAACCAGCAAGTTATGTAAGGAGTCATTTAAAATGCAGAACTCGGTAATTAAAGAAGTCTTCCCAAAGCACAAGATTAGTACCTAACAAGTTTAGTGCTCACTTTAATCTACAAGCACTTAGTATATGTCTGCCTCCTAAAAATGCTCAGAGCTGCTGTGTCTTCAGATGACAGGTGACAGTTAAAAGTGATGGGAAAATGGTGAACTGTTGTCCAGGTCACAAGAAGTACAATTTCTAAGTCAAGTTCCTGCCTTACATACTGGTATTATGCCTCTTCTTAAAAGTTAAAATTATTTTCTGCCTTCTGGCTTTACAGGGAGGGAATGTAGTGGTTGGATATGTGGAGATGCCGTTCTCAGGCTCAGCTCTTTCCCACCAGAGGCAGGTATGTGCTACACCCAGCCCATTAATTAGTGCCTGCTCTGGGCCTCTTGTGGAGGAGGATTGCAGTTTAAAACAGCTCTCCGTGTCATTGAGAGTGTTCCAATGAAAGTACTCTGGCTTGTTAAGACATTCAAAATCAAACATGTGCCTGCCAGATAGAGGATCACCGCAGCTACAAATGAAAAATGCCTTAGATCAGAGAGTCCATCCCTATGCTTAGGTGTGCTATAACTCTCAACAGAATCACATAACTGTTATCCTTTTTGATTTCTCTGCAGGATGCACGCCAAAGGCTTTTATTGTCAATCCAGAACAGGATCAACACAAGAGAAATTCCAAAACAGCATCAGGGAACAGTATGCTTGTTTTCTTCCCTCTCTTGTTATTTCCTCACATTAAACAATTCATTGACTTTATTGTTCCTGCCTGAGGCAAAGAAGCCTGGCAAATTTGAAGAGTATTTTTATTATTAGTTAGGTGAGTTTACTTGCCAAGCATACTTTCCCAAGTTCTCTGAACATCCTACTCATCAGTTGCTAACAAAGGCCCCATTCACACAAGGGCTACCAAACAGGTTTGCAGCATGGTTTACAACTGGCCAAGAGGGAGAGCTCTCAGGGCCCCCACTCTGTCTGGTGCTTTGGCATCCAAGGTCATTGACCATTAAACAGGACACTTAAGCCTCAGGAAGGAAAAGACTTGTCTAAAGGAAGGCTTAAGTGGAATTGTGATGCCTCATAACAAAATTGCAGTTCCAAAAGTTGCTCTTCATAAATACAGTTGCCTCTGTTTTTTGGCAGAACACTCCCAAGTTACATCAAACTCTGCCCAGTATGTGTCCAGATCTGATGCACACTGGGCAGTCCCTTCTGTATGCAGCCAGTAATTGTTCCTTCTCTAATTTAATAGTTCCTCAAATAGGAGATGTGGGTTCATCTGCATCTTCATTCCAATGAGGTTTATTGTACGTTTCCTGTTTTCCCAGGGAGTGGCACAAGCACCAAAGCATAGAGGGCAGTAAAAGTTGGTCCTACTTTCTGACTGAAGTTGGACCCAAAAGCTGAAAATAAGATGAAATCTGAGAATTTTATTTGAGTGAGAGTGAGTCTGTAGAGTTGAGGACATGACTCTCAAACAAGGCTTTTCACAGTGAAGGAGGAAGTCAGAAATTCAAGTCCTGCTACCTCAGCTATAGAGGTGGGCCCTTTACCATCAGTAGTACTCAATCTGTCCTTTAAGGCTGTAAATTTAATCTGGGGTCCCAGCTGTGCTGCAGAGGCAGAGTGACTGCCAGGCAGCTGCAAGGCTCTGCTGGAAATGACCCTGGGGCGAGGAGTGGACGTGCAGAGGAGCGTGAGGGAGGGATCTGCTCAGAAATGTTGTTTGAAAGTGAGTGCAACCTGCTGGTAACTCCTGCCTTGCTTTTGGGTTTTTTTGGTTCAAGCAGGAATTACAGCTTATCTGTAGTCAGCACAGTCCTGCACAGGCCAAATGGTAAGAGCTGGAGCAGTCTGGCAGAGGTGATGTGGCTGCCAGGCAATGTCCCAGTAGGACCTGGGAGTGGAAGCAGAGAGGAGGGGAAGAGAAGAGAATAGCTGAGCCCTCAATAGGTAGTGAAGACTCTCTTCCACTTCGCACAAGTGTGCAGGTGAAGCTGCCTGGGAGTTGGCATCAGACTGCTTTTGTGCATGCACTCTCTGGTTCCTGGGGATTAAAGATCAGCATTGCACTTCAGGAGGGCTGAGGGCATGTGGGACTGCTCCCAGGGCGCTGTGCTTGTGAGGAGTCCAAGCTAGAAATCCTGCATGGAAACCAGAGCAACAGGGAGTGAACAGCCTGACATGAAGGTCTTCACTGACTCTGTGCTGTCACATCAATTTCTCCAACACACCACACTGGAATCCTGTACAGCCCATATAATATTGTATTGCCATGAACAGCACAGTCCCACTCTTCCTAACAAGAGAGAGTCCTTTTAATCAAATGTGGCTGGAAGTAATTTTGCTGAGATTTCCTTTGAAAAACAGTTAGAATTTTTGTATTTTCTGTCCAGGGACAGTCCAGTTGACTGTTCAGGAAGCACAGCCTGTGCAGTCTGCCCGTTCTGTGCCCTCCTCCCTGTAACACAGACTGAGCCTTAAATCCCACAATATATCCTTTTATCTGAATATTATGCATGGGGCAATGCAAGATGGAGCTGCTGGTAGAAGAGGTCATGAAGTTCCATTGCACTAGCATTTTGAAAGGGAATCCTATAAAAAAAAAGAGGCTGACATGGCTGCTGAGAAAGATCCTGCACTCTGTCAATGTCTTGGCATGTAGTTAGCACGGAGTATGGGGCTGGACACAAGCAGAGAGTGGGCTTTTTTTGGCATTGGCCACAATGAGTGTGGTTGTCCAAGGAAAGTCTGAGGGGGAGGCTGAGGGGATAGAAGAAGACAGACATGTTAAAGGAAAGCGTGTTCCTACATAATGAGACATTGTACCACATGTTTAAGAAGGAAAAGAAAAAAAAAAGGAGGGAAAAAAAAGAAGTCCAGGGCGGTGAAAGGATTTCCCCAGCAATGGAGTTGGGCTGAACATAGTTTTGGCTTACCATTATGGTCTATTGTGTCTTTGTAGGGGATCTTACACTGGACCAGCCTTTGTGTCAAATCTAGCTGCAATGCCTGAGTCCCCCAAGCTGCCTCTCATCTGTGAATCAGCTTTCATTCGTTTCTACAAATGCAGCTGCTATTTTTTATTTAGTCTAATTTTAGCATATCTACCAGCAGCTGCAAATGTAAATGGTCCCCTTTGGTATCCAGCGCGCCCAATTAGAGAAGTGGCCCATGTGAGGTATGTTGGTTTCCTCCATTCCACATAACTTTAAAAATAGACAAGTAATAAACAGTTTCTGCAAAGTATTTTGAAGAAATATATCTGTTATTACAAACTGCATTGCACAATTGTATGGGCTTTAATTTTTTTCTGATAAATTGTGAGCAAAAATTGTAACATTTACACATAAGCATTTCATTTCAGAATTGGGAAACCAAGGACTTTGTCCCTGAACTGCCACACTGGACCTGGAAACTGAAGCTCATTGGGAGCACAGAAACAGAAAAGCAGACTTCTAGCGTTGAGTGATATTTTCATGGAATGGTGTGCTTACTTCTTAGGAAAAGAAATTAACCATCTAGTAGGAAAAAGGGATGATCCAAGAAAAATTCAGGCAGCCATAGTTATAAATATAATATTGATAAATAAAATCTATTAATAAATTATAATTATTAATGCTTAATATTAAATTTTTATCAGTGAGTACCAGTCTTCAAGACAGCTATTAGGAAATCCCTTGAACTGGGGGAGGAGGGGGGGGGGGGGAATTGATATATCACTAGGATTTTGATACATTTTTGATACATCTTGAGATACACGGTTTGTTTTCCCTGCTGACTCTCTTTTTTTTTCTGCTCCCATTCCTGTGGCTGCACCCAGCACCTGCCCAGCCCTGGCACTCACCCCACATGTCAGGACCAGTGGGCATTTGGCTCCTGCCAGTACGAGGCTCATGATGTGCCAAGGGTTCACAAACGCTAGTGGAGTGCTTCACCAAAACCAGAACATTAAGACAAGAAACTGTGTCTGTTCTTCAGTCACTGTATTTCCACTGCAAGGGTAAAAAATCATTTTATGCCTCTTGCTGACACAGCAGACTGGTCCTCCTTTGGTCTTCTGTGCATACTGTGAAGTAATTCAGAGATGGATATCTTTTATGCTTAGCCAAACTCAGGTGTTTTAGTTGTTGAACAACTCTGACTTGAGTAATTCCTTCCTATTCTTTCAACAGGAAAAAAAATGAGCAATGTAGGCCCTTATCTTAAGACCATGCCTAATGATTGCTTATTTGGGGAACATGCTTTGATGTCTTGGCTTCTCCCAAATATATTTCCATTTCCTAGCCAGGGTCTAGGCAGTATGGGATGGCTATACAGACCATCAGATCAGCCCTATGCTGCCCTGCTGGTGTTCTACTAATCCTATTATGGCTCCATGTATGAAAAGAGACACCATCAAGTTTTTGTTTATTTTTGTCTATGAGCTATGAGAAAGACTAGTGGGGTGGGAGTTTGAGAATAATAATTACCAGAACATCAGTACAATAAAATTATCTTGTACCTTTTTTCTTTAGTCATTCTTGAAGTTTCGTGTTGAGTACTTGAAACCAGCAACCCAGATGTGATCTCACAGACCACTGGCAGCCTTTGCTCATTAATCTTGCTGAATGGGAAGCAAAGATCTGTTACAGACAGAATAAGGCCTATTATTGATCCTTGTAAGGATGAGCAATCCACCTGGAAGAGACTGTGCCAGTTGAGGGAAACAATGCCAAAAATATTTGTGGGGTGAGTAGATGGGGAATTTAGTACTCTTGCATGAGTGCTGGGTTGGCCTATGCTGTGTTTGGCCATCACTTTTGGTAGTCTTTACTAACTGCATTTTTATTTTCAATCATGAACATGACACACACTAAAACTACTCCTAAATATACCTGATGTCAGAAGCAAGCTAGATCAGCTCTGGTTGTCCACACTTGAACAGCATCATGGCTTTTGCATGTGGTAGTTTTTGATTCAAATTTCAACCTAGTTACAGGGTTGTTAATACTGTCAATATCAGATCCACCATACTGAAAAGGGAGTGAGTACAACTTTGAAAATCAGCGCAGAACAATCAGGCCTTCAAGTGTAAATTCTTCACACTATTTGTACAGTGGAAATGTCTCAGTCAAGAAGAAACACATTGGGTACTGCATGGTTTTTAAGACTGATAACAAGTGGTTAATAATAACAGCTTGCTATTTAGACATACATCAATACTGCTTCCACATGCTAAAAATGGCAAATACCATTTTTTACCGGTCAAAATCAGATCACTAACAACTAAAGTACTCAAAAATGTTACTGTAAAATATTCACAAAATGTAATTTTACTAACTCCAGCTAACATGAGACAAAGCTGTTATTTATATAATTCACTGATGGAAAATTTAACACAGCTGGAAAGAGGCACTGGAGAAAACCAATAAAATTCATCAAAGATGGATATACTACTCTGTATTCCTCTATCACCTTATTGAAAACAGGGACAGAGTTATTGGAAATGTGAAGAAAAAAAAATCAAGATCAATAATTTGTTGTGGTTCATGTCCCTTTTTTTAGTATTTGTTAAATTGCTAGTGACGCCTTCTTAGCCTTTGCCAAGGGAACGAGTCCCTTGCTGGGTCCCTTGCCTCACCAGCCATCAGTCCCACTCTGCCCAAGAGGGATGCAGGTTCATGAGAGTCATCAAGTCTAAAATCACTTCAGATGGCAAAGTCAGCTTTTGCTCAGGCTAAAATTTTTTTTTCTTGAGTATTCTCACATTTGGAGGTTCACGGCTGCCACCTCTCCCAGAGCTCTCTGTGCTGCAGGGACCACCCTGCGCAGGCCCTGATCTGTGAAGTACCCAGGCTGCACTCTAATTTCATGCATCACCAGAAGCCCAGGCTTCACACAAGGCAGGCTTTGGTGGCTGGTAGGACCGTAGCTCTGCAACTCTCATAGCTGGGCTGAAAGGCCTTAGAAGGTGCTGAAGAAGAGTGATGGACCTCAACAAAGCTCTTGTCTTCCCTGATTCCTCAACCCCTTCATCTTTGCTCCATTTGCTGATGGAGCTCCCACATGGTGGGATCTGACTTGCCAGCACAGGGGGCTTGTTGGGGAGCAGTGGGATGGGGCTCAGTCCTTCATCCTCCATACAGGACACATCCTTCCTTTTTGTGCCTCCCAGAAACTGAGTCTGCTCACGGGTGCTGGGCTGCCTGAGCCCTGTGTCCCGCCCTGTCCTGCATCTGCCCCACGCTATCTCCACAAACCCACAGCCACTGCACCCTCCCTGCCTGTTTTCCCCCATTTCAGGTGGTGTCACTGCCTCTCACAATGGACTGTTATGATTCATGAGTGAACATCTCTGACATGCTTTGCAAAGAAAAGGTGCTGCATGCTCTCAGTGCTGTTCATTTCTCAGAACAAAGCTGCCTAAGAACACAGGATTTGTGCCATGTACAGTAGACATTTCTGGCATAGCTTTTATTGAGGTCAATATAATATTCATAACACTGCTAAGGGACTGCTTGTTGGACAAAAGGATTTTGCTACTGGCATTTATCTATAGAAAAGTTTTTCTGTTTTATGCCCACATACTAGCATATAATTATAGTAATAAAGTCTAGTCCCTTGCTTGAAGTGACTGCTGCCAGTATTATGAAATCATGGCAATGGTTGTAAAAATAAAAGAGGTCATAACCCCTCCACACACACACCCCCACTCTGTAGCTGATATGAAATAGCTTTGGTGGGAAAATGCAGACCTTTAAACTTTCTCTACCAAACTCAATGCATTCTGTATTTAACTTATCCTCTGAAACAGTTTGTGTTATAGGAATTTGAAAACTGCATATAACCATGGAAAAAGTCTGTACTTAATTAGCTACTGACTTGAGCTCAGTTTAAGCAAAATAACAACCATTTCTTTGTGCTAGCTTTTTAAAATTATATGCATTATATGCATCAGACTGTCCTTACACCAAGGCTATTTGAGCGTCAACTTCTGCTTCACTGTTCTAGTTTTGGCAAAGAGAAGCATCAGAAAATGTCTGCATGAAGATGCTTTTTCATGTCTACCAGGGCAAGAACATTACTTTCTAAGGAAAAAAGGCAGCTATCTTAGAATTGCCATGATTTCAAGTGCAATATGTTACAAGTTCCCAGGTGCCTTGTGGTAAAGAGTGGGAGAAAAAGCAAGGACAAGTAGGAAAAGCTAGTGCCCATATTCTTTGCAGACACTTTTCCTGGGACTTCTGCAGAAATAACCCTTTTCCCCATTATAAATACAGATATTAGAAAAATGTGTTAGGTGACTAATGCATAGGCATGCAAGAGGAAAAGCAGAGTGGGCAAAACCTGAGCCCCCTGCATGTCACAACAAAACACAGAAGTCAACACCCACGTGCAGCACCCGGGACGGAGCTGGGCTGTGTATTTACTGCTGAGCATCTCAGGATGCAAAGCTGTACTTAAGGTTCCTTTCTCTCTAGAATACTTTCATGGAGACCCTAGTTTCACAAAGTGTTTGAGCTACCCTGCTGGAAGAAGTTTAACTTCCTCAGGTATCAAGAGCAAATCTCCAAAAATCATTCCCTGCCTGTGAGTCTTACTCCTGAGATTATTTTTCACTCAAAAAATTGCAGCTTCAAATCTGGCTCTGTCCAAAGGTTTAGTCAGAGAGTAAGAAGAGAAATTAAGAGAAATTAGAAATAAATCAAACAAGCACAAGACTGCTGCATTTGACAGCCTCTTCCTGCTCCCTCAGCTCTTCATAGTTTGTGGAGTGTCAGAGGCATGCAGTGGAGACAGTTGAAAAGTACAATTCCCAGCATGGCCCTGAGCGAACTGTCTTGTTTTGTTTTCTTAGCTGAGGTCTTTGGAGCCAGTGGGAAAATAAAAACAACAACAAACCTCTCAGTTGTTAATTCTTGTTTACTGGAAGTGGAAAATAAAGAAGAGTGAGCAATGTAGAGGGAGAGGAAGGTAGAAATAATACTATACAGGTTGCCCAGGGGAGAAAAGAAGTTCAGAAAGGGTGATACAAGACAAGGGTTTTTACAGAATGCTAAGAATTATGAAAATTTCAATTGAATGAAAAGTTGGAGACTTACTAGATTTTCCCTCCTGCTCCTGTATCTCATTTAAGGAGAAAACAATTCAGAAAATTAGTGCACACAGGGCACAAACAAGTTAAGCTTAGAGAACAAAATCAAAAATATGGTGACAGATCCTGTGCTTGTTTATCCTGGGGTAAATCTTAGATTGTCCCATGGGGACAACTCTGGGTTTGCCTCAACATGACTGAAAGCAGAATGTGGCCCTTGCACAATATGTCCAGATGTTCCTTTTTTCTATGATGAAAACGCGAGAGTTTCAAAGATATCTCTCAAACTGATGAAATTCGCAGCCTCCACCCTCTCCCCATGTAGCTCTACTTAATTCAGCTGGTTACACCAGAGACAACTGGACTTTGGCTCACTGAATACTTTTCCAATGTTTTACATAGCAAATCTACTCTACAGGTTTGTTAGTGCCTGAAATTTAGCAAACTAAAGCTAGCCTGTGCTTTTGCAAAAACAGCTGGCCCAAGGGAAACCTTTCTGATGTCTAGGACAGCAACAATTTTTTTGCTTCTTGCCTTGTCTGCAGACTGCAGGGGCTACCAACAACCTACAGAAGAGAATACTCCCCTTTTCTCTTGGGCATTATGTCAGATAAGCAGCAAGCAGAGAGGTAATTGTTCATAACTTGCTGCTGAATTGCCTGGTGCAGGTGTATATTCCTCATTTCTCACACTCTCTTTGACTGGATGATCTCATTTTGCACAGATTCCTAGCACTTTGTAATGAATCCCAGAGATATAGAAAGGATCCATCATTTTATACTCCCATGTCAAATTCTGGCAATGTCTGAGCAGGTGCTCAGATATGCTGGATATCGAGAAAACCAAGATACCTGCAGAAGAAGATGGATAGTTGGTTTGACTCACTGCATTTTGTGGATGTGTATGTATATTGCAGGAGCCAAACACTGTCCTAATGAAACAGTGCAGAGGACTGGGTGAGAACAAAGGGGAAGGGAGTGGTAAATGTGTGTAATCCTGCCATTTTCTTTCCCTAGAAAACCCTCCACATTTTGAGGTGGAGGGGGTCATGGCTAGAAATCAAAGGTGCCTTGTCCTGCTTGGCAGTGCAGACAAATGCCTTCTCTACTTTCCAGTTAAGCAGCAGGGTCTGGCAGGCTCTGCCTGGGGCCAGCTGGATCTGTCCATGACTCAGAACGTGCCCTCTGTGGCATGGCTGTCCAGGGAGAGGGCACAGCTGGAATGGCTGTATGATATTCCCAAACATCCTTTACCTCCTTACTCTGACAGTATTCCATTGACCTTCCCCAGCAGTTAAGCCCTGGTCTGACACACTTGGATTATTGGCTGGGCAGCCAAAAAACTTCTGCTGTTCTTCTGTTGGCACCCCAAAAAAAAAAAGATCTCCAGGTGCCTTGTTCCCCATGAACCCAGCTGCAAAAAGAAAGAAGTCAGTCACATGGCCAAAGAGCCAGCTTGCCCACCTTCACTCAAACTACATGACTGCTGGCATCATGCTGGTAAGAGTCCCCTTTGCTCTCCCACCAACTGTAGCCAAGCAAACTTCTTCATACTTGATCATCTATTACAACTGCATCTGTAGGGTCTGATTCTATAGTATCTGGGGCCCTTTATGGACCTCAAGATGCCTTTGCATTGTACAGACTGTCCCAGGACTGGTTGTATTACTCCCAGGTTTGATGAAGTGACAATAAAATGCATGGATGGGCTGCGGCCTTGAGGTTCAAGCCTGCTCAACAAAAGTTAACACTAATTCCAGTTTTCACAACAGAAGATATATTCCACAAAACTAACTTAGCAAGCCAGAGCATTATTAAAATCAATAATAACATATAAAAATTAAAGCATGGTGGTCCATCATGAAATGATTTCCCTTTCTTCTGTTGCTGAAAGAAGAATCCTCTCAGTTTCTTTGGCTGTGTCTTTCCTGGCGGAGCCCAGTGTCCCCTCCTCCTGTGCAGGGTGTTCCCTTGGTTTACTATGGTGGACCTGGGCTGAAGCAAGGTTGCTTTGCTGTCTTGCAAGTTGTGCTGCTGGAAGGAATGGGACAGGCAGCGGGCTCCCTAGAAGATTACCCCCTCTGCCAGGAAAGAGAGGCATCACAGGGCCAGTGGGATCAAGGAGAGGGGTTTGTGGTCTTGCGCTAGTGATACAAGTCACATCTCATACATGTCTCTCGTTCAGTGAGAACCTCCTCTCAGCTGATGAGCTTGGCCATGGTAAGCTGGACACCAGACTGGGTGCTGGTAATCGATGTTACTGCATTCTGGCTCTCTCTGAGCTGATCCCACACCCTCCCAGGGCAGTGGCCTTACAGCAGTGCGACATGGCCAGCAAACTTCACCTCCAGGCTGTTCTTCCTCTGCAGAATCAAAGACCTGCAGGACAAGCACCCTTTTTGCAGGACAAGCATGCTTGCATGGTGTCCACCAAAACAGGACTGAGTCTACAGATGTTTTCCTAACACACTTGAGCACACTGACCAAGGGAACTCCTTGGTGAGCACACAGCACCTGAAATAAATCCTCCCACTGCTAACACAATTTTTAACTGCTTAATCAGGGTATAGCAGCAGCAAAGCAGAGTTGTTTAATACCTTTCCCCAGACAAATATCCAGATACCCAGGGAGAGAAAAGCTGCCCTTGGGCACAGACTTTAGATACACAACAATGAGACACAGGAGGGGGGACAACACATGACATTGCCTTTGGCCAAAATCTATTTCTCAGGGAGATGTTTAGCAAAACAACAACCATCACCACCACAGAGCTCTCTGGGTTGTCACAGAAAATAATTACACTGATTGGCCTTGAAGTTAAAATCAGGAAAAGAATTGTTTGGATCAATTCTTGCTAGCAGCTGAAAAGAGACACATACTTCCCTATATGGTAAAAATGCAGCTCACATTCAGTGGGGAAATGTGGATTTTATTTTCTTCAGTTACAGTGGTTAATCCCGTCAGTTCATTTTAATAATGTTTTTTATAAACCCACTCTGATCCAGATGTGCTATTTTATTGTGCTCTTTTCAAGAACACTGGGCATTTATTCCACATTTACGACACATTAATGATGCTCACAGAAAAAGAAATTATTCAAAAGCTGTGGTCCAATGACTATTTTTAACATTTTCCAGTATCTTTTTCAAAATGCCTAAATTCACTTTATCTCTACAGGATAAGGCTTGTCTGCATACCAGGTTTGAAAAAAAAGATAAAATATCCTGGCTTGACCTGAGGATGACCTTTCTGTACACAAGCTCCGTTATTGTAGAGGAACTGAAAGAAGCAGTGCTTAGCAAAACCAAACCAAACAAGCCCGAGAAGCGCGCAGAGGGGCTGGAGCTGTCGGCCAACAGAGAGGTGAAGCTCAGAGCACCAGCCCCCGTCTCTGCGCTCTGTGCACGAACCCCAGTGCAGTCCTGGGTCAGCAGTGAGGCCCAGCGGGCCCAAAGGTGCCTTCTCAGCCCCAGAAAGTCTTGTGTTTAAAAGCAGATCCAAACAACTGTGGTACTTTCTCACATCTGCTGCTCTGAAGAAATGCTCGGGAGTTTCTTTGGTTTAGACTTTGGTTTTGGTTTGGGTTTTTTTGTTTTGTTTTGTTTTGCTTTGCTTTGTTTTGTTGGCCTGTTTGTTTGTTGGGGGGGGGGGGGGTTGGAGCTGTTTTTTTTTTCCAGTCAAAGTTGCTGTAAGCCTCCTTGATTTCATCATCCTGAGCAGGGCATGTTCAAAGCAGGCTGCAACTGCTCAGAGATTGCTGAGGAATTTGGACTTGCGTTTACTTGCAGAAATTTAGATAATTGCTCATTCTTTAAATGTGAGACATTTTTATGCCCTTGCAGCTCCTAATTACATGAGGAGCGTCAAGTTTGTGATACCCGGTGGATGCTTCTTAATGAGTACTGTTATATGATATGAGGATTTTTCACACAGACATGGGAATATACTTCTGGCTTCCTGGCATTCTTCCCGCATATGAACTACTGGTGCTTTGACTTTGCTGGGAGAAGCTGCTGACCAAGCTCCTCATCTGCAGATCTCTGCTTTGCTCTGCACATCTCTGCTGCTTAGCAGAACAAATTGGGAAGTGATATTTCCCTTAAGATAATTTTTTCCTTCAGCTGAAAAACAAACCACTTTAAGAACTGCTTTGTCAAAAACTGGTAATGTTTTTACTGGAAAAAGAAAAAAGCAAGCCTCTGTGTAAGAGCTGAGAGTTGCAGTGTATGATAGGTGCTCTGTGGTAAGGGCAGCTTCAGGGCATCTCAGTTTTCTGGTGCTGTGAGCCTGCTGGTAAGGCTGAACCATATTCTCTAGGACACAAGGGTTTAAAAACATTTCACTGTGCAGTCCCACCCTGAACTACTGACCCCAGGGCTGGCTTGCCAGAGGAGCCGAGAGATCCCCTGCATCCCACTGAGAGGCCCACGAGGGCGTTCTGCTCCAGGGCACCCCAGGGCCACCCTTGCCAGGCAGTATCCCTGATTTTTATGCAGCTGCCCACAAGTGATGTGGTCAGGATCAGGCCAGAGAACTCTCGTTCTTACAGATGGCTGTATAAAGGTCCCTGTGTCAAAACCTGTTTTCTTTACAATATTCAGAGCTTCCGTTCCCAGTGCTGGCTGATCCTTGGCCTCCCAAGGTACAGACTACAGATGAAGAAGCCAAGAAGAACAGTGTGACCCTCTGCAGAGAGGGACCTTGCAGAAAGCTGAGTTGTGCTCTGTAGGAGTGGGGTGGTCTTGCGGTGCCAGAAGCAGTGCAGCCGCCCAAGCCACTGAGTTATTAACATCCTGCATCAATTCATGTGCTTCCTGAATGAACTGTATTTTACTTTTATCGGCCATCTGTTTTTCAGACTTGACATTGATGGTTTCAGTTTTGCTACTAAAATGCACCTTGCACTCCAGAAAATATTTCCTGTTCAGGTTCCTGCCCAAGTGACTTACAGAAACTGCAAGGGATCAGACAGCCATGGAAACTTGTGACCACATCCCTCTGCAGCTGCTCAGCGGCAGAAAAGCAGACACAGCTGTCTGCTGAGAGGCAGCACACATCATGAGAGCACTGCCCGCCCAGCCCCTCTGTGATAGCAAACTCTACAGGACCCTCCATGGAGGAGGGAGTGAGAGCAGTGTCTGGGAGACTGACAGAACAGTCTCTCCTGTCCTCAGCATCACCTGCATTGTCTCTGTGAGACTGACAGAACAGTCTCTTCTATTTTACTTCACTGAAATAAATAAAGCAAGATGATTTAGCAGGCACAGGCAGTTACTTTCAATTGTCATGAGATGAGGCCGTCCCATCACGTTCAGACCCTGTGTAAACTCTGGGTGATTTCACACTTATATCACTTGTATTTATTTCTTGCTAATATTGGTATCATGAGTAAATTTTCATCAATGAGCACAGAACCAACAGGGTTGCTCATAAGGCACTACTTGCAACCAGAGAAGTCTAAGAAGTCAGTGCACTTGGCATCAGGGCCACCAGTGATAATGCTGTGAACCAAAAACCATCAGAAAGGGCCATCATGGGGCTGGAGCATATATATGGACACTGCTACAATGCCAGCAGGAGCAAACTTACTCACACCAACATTTCAGTGGCTTATTAAGACTGAATAAAAAATGTAGAAATAACTATCAATAATTTAACCAGCTATATCCTGAAACACCAGGGGATTTAAATTATTAAACAAATGTCGTTTGACTAATTTGGATCTATAATGTGAAAAATTAATATTCAAACAACTTGAATGACAAATTATAGATATTATTTGACCAAGTTAAGCAGGACACAGATGTATTGCTACTTTCTTAGACATATTTATGCCCAGTGCCAAAGCTGGTCTCCTGTGGGCATGTTCCAGAGCATCAAACACACATGTCTGCCTTGCACACCCCAGTATGTGTACGTGCCATCACTATGTGGGTCACCATCTCCTGCTGCCACAGACACTCTGACATTTGTTGAATCAGGATAAATGGTGATGTTTCTCCTCTTTCCCTCCCTATTATATTGATAAAAGTTTATGCTAATCTTGATGTTAGCCAGCTGACACCAGTAAGAGGTGTGAACACAGCTGTGTGGTCATTCCAGAATCTGTTTATCCTAAATAAAGCATTTGTGTTTAGCTGTCACTGCCAGCTCTGACACTTCTGGGAAGATTGGGTTCTGGGTGCAGGCAGGTACTGCTGAGTTGCACAACAGTACATTAGATAACCATCTTTTCTAACAGACATTTCCTGGAGCATTGGGCATCTAATTGTGGCTAAAAGACTGAAGAAATCTTCTTTGAAGTCACTGCAATTGCTTTGTCTGGACTATGTTGTATGGTTATTTTTTGGTCTTGTCAAGCACAGGCTGCTTGTAATTGATACAGAAAGAAAGAACAAGAAGAATAGAAAAAGAATGGAAAATGCCACGGTGAGGTGACTGAAAGTTTTTTGATATCTGAAGGATACCCAGCAGGATGAGCATTCATCTCCTCATGAGATTTTCAGAAGTTTTTCCAAAGCAAACACTGAATGTCAAAACAATAATTAATCAACAGGGTCAAGCTATTTCCTCCTTACTTGTATGTAAAGTGTGACATAGCTTTTCACACAGCAGTCTGTAAAAAACAGAAAGCAAGAACATTGAAAAAGCAGCACTTTGTGGCATTCACGGGTTTTGTTCTTGAACAGGCAGCATTTTTTTAAAGCAGCAAACCCAGCAACACAGGAATCTGCAAATTGTAACAGACTCTTGCAAAACAGCTCACAGTTTATCTTAATGTACATCTGCAATTATAAAAGTTGTGAGAAAGTTGCAAAATAAACCACAACCCTGCAGGACCTGGTTCTGCACATCTAACTATGGGAAGCTGACAAAAACCCCTTTATATGAATCTCAGAAAGCACTGAAAATCGAAAAACAGGCCTGTATGTTCTTTGTGTATCCAAGAAATTTCCCAGAAAGTTTTCCAGTTTTACAGTTAGCTTTTGTGCTGGAATAAAAGGAAAGATAGTAACCTTTACAGTGAATGGCAGCTCTGTGAAAGCACAATACTGTGAGAAAACATATTATATTACATATTGCATCATGAGGAACATTAATTAATTAGACAATATTAGTTTCTGTTGACATCAAGTATTCTTACTTTTCCAAATCAAATCATAGACAGTTTCACAATCAGAACAACATGTTTTTTCATCAGAGAAAAAAGGAGGTAATTATACTTTAATATCATGGCCTCGATTCTCAGGCTGTATTAACCTGCATTCTGTGAGAGATATGTGGAATGGATTTTACCTTGGACTGTCACCAGCTAGGACTTCCTCTGCATTCAGAGAATTATGGTTTCTACATGCTACTAGGAAAAACAATCTGTGTCTGAGCTGTGAGTTAGGTACTCCATCCTCACCAGCATAATTTATTGGATAAATAATGTGGTCTGGCAGGCAGGGAAAGGCCTGGGAGATGTGTCTCCCGGGTTATGTGATGGTTTTACTACCAGAGTACTTTACAAACACTCAGCAATCTCATAACCTTCCTGTGCCTCTGCTTTATGAATAAGGACCATAGTAACTTCCACTTTTTGAGGAGTAATAAGAGCAATTGGTAAAAGATGTTATGATTATCCTATCCTATGAAGAGCAATAGGTAAAATGCTATGATTATCCTAGAAATGATCATTGATAGTACCAAAATTTTATTTTAAATGGTTTTAATATATGCAGGGAGGAAACTTCCTAATTAAAAGATGTAGTAGGATTTAGATCACAATAGCAGAGGAGGTTTTGCACACTAACAGTTAGAAAAGCAGAGCTGGAAAGCTCTACATTCCCATATAATTGTAGGGACATAAAGCCATATCAAGCATAACCACAGCATCCCAAACAGCATTTGTACATTGATAGGGACACAGACATATGGAAGGCATGGTTGCCACAATGATCCTAAGCAACTGTAGCAACTACTTCTGAACTTAGAAAACTTTTCCTTCTATCTAACCATGCAGACCTTTAGTTAAGTTAATTATACCTTATCCCACTCATGCTGAATTTGGCAAGCAGTTTATTCTTGGATTTTGTTCCAGTTACAGCTAGTATGTCACTTTCCAGCACTCTCTTTTTGAGTCAGAAAAAATCCAGCTCCTCACAAGCTGCATTTTCTCTTTTTGCTCTCTGAATTTCTTTGGACTTTCCTGTATTTGTTTATAACTTTAAGTGCTGAGTCCAAGTGTAGAGAATTCCCTTTAGCTGAAAAGCCTTACCCAGGCAAATACAGAAGAATTGCCTCCCACGATTTTCACATGGTAGCCTCGATAATACTTAACAGTATAACTGTTGCCATTTTTGTCACAGCCTTTTGTTCTTGCCTCCACCACAAGCCTGATGGCCTACAGCAGGACCACTGCCTACTCACTTTGCCTCAGCACACTCCATAATATATCACAGCTGTCTTTATTCAATGCCATTTATTCAGTATTAGTCCTGTTTTCAGTCTAGAAGGTCTTCCTTCTTTTTTTATTATTTTTTATCCTGTCCTCCAAAAGCCAGGCAATATTTTTCAGCCAATTTTGTAGATGCACCCCTTATTCCCTTATCAAAATTATGGTTGAAAATACTGTATATAGAGAGTATTCAGGTACAGACCACTGCAGCCTTCAACAGAATGTCAATTTGTTGATAGCATTTCTCTGAATACAACTTTTTGGCTGATTAGGAACTAAACGTTTTACACTTCATGTGTCCTTAATTTGCTCATCAGAATGGAAGTTCTTTCAATTGAAGCCCATTGCCATGTCAAAAATAAGGACTACTTTCATTCTATTTTCATATTTTAATCTCAAAGAAACACGGAAGTAATCAGAGTTAATATAATCTATTACTGTTTGTCCACTTAATCACAAATCTCTCCTACCATAAGTGGCCGATGCTTCCACACCCACTGAATGTTTAAGCTAATTTTTATGAATAAAACTGTTGAAATAAATTTTAAATGTAACATGCCCATGGATTTAGGCTGGCTCCCATTTAGAGCTACCAATGTCTTTAACCTTTATTAATTGTTTCTTGGGCCTTTAAGTGACTGGGCTTCCATCTGCATTCCCTGACAGCAAAACCTTGTAGCTCATCCCTTACTCTCACAGCAGCAGCCCCTCCCCTACTCATATACTTGCCTCATGAGCTCAGCCTGGTGTATCTGCCTTGCAAAAATTCCATTTGGGAGCTATGACAGCATTCACCCAAAACAGTCTTTTCATAACAGCATCATCCATTGCTACCCTGTTGCAGCAGGGGTTGCTGCAGCAAGTGGCCCACATTCCTGAAGGGAGAAAGGTTCATCTGGTTCATCAGCCCCAGTGGGGCTGATGGGGGCTTGTCAGGTGCCCCATTTGCCTCAAGCCTGGATGTCAGATCTGGGCAGGGAGCAAAACTCCTTCCACTTCTGGCCTGCCTTCAGCAGGACTTATGAGTCCTTCTCTTCTGGCTCTGTGTGAGTGCAAAGAGCGTGAAACCCCTGCATCTTCAGCAGCACCAGGTGATGCTTGGCATTGTGAAAAATGGCAGTCCAGTGTAAATTTCCTAGTCCTGCTTCATTTCTATAAACTGTAGATGCCTTACTGCTCCCACTGGGTGCACTTTGCTTTATAGAGCCATGGTGATAAAGCATGGCAGCGTTGGAGCTAGAGGCAGCAGAGTCTGTTAGTACAGTCCTTTCCCCCTTATAGTGCTACTGTCGCTTCGTCCCGCATGCAGCTGCCCTAAAATACATCTAAAATCATCTGCTTGCCTTTCTCCTTTAGACATTGCATAAAACATCTAAATGGCAGAATCTGACTCCTGTTTTGTGCTGATTTAGCAACTGGTGAGGTACTGGAGAATCAGGGTCTTTTCTGAAAATATACAGTCTGATGGCGGTGCTGACATTGCAACCTTAATGTGGTAGGTACAGAGCAGCTTATAACATCCAAAGTGAAATCATCACATTTCCATGCTGAGCAGCTCGTGCTAGACAAGTGTATATTCATCTACCCCAACCCTTTCCTGGTAACAAAGAAGAAAGGCACACCTAGAGAAAACAATGGAGCAAGCTGGTTTTGGGTACCACACTAAGGCTAAATGCTGCCCTGCCTCTGCTGAAGACCTTCTGAATGTTGCAGCTGAGTCAATAATGTCTTTTCAAATCAGCTTATTCTTTAGCAGGCAGTTGCCAAAGCCAAAGCCTGGAGCAATCAATCCCAGCCCATGGAACCAGTTTTCTACAGGCTGCTGACTCTTAGCCACAAGGTAACCTGTAGCTGGGTCTGTGAATGCAGAAAAAGTGAGCACCCTGCAGAGGACACGCTAGAGACCGCCCTTGTGAGGACAGCTCTGGGACAGAGGAGCTGGTGCTTTTCACCACTGTCATGTAGGACTGCTGAAATCCATGTGAGCTGGAGCCTGAGCCTCCCCACACCAGGGGTGTTCTACTCTGAAGCAGCACATGAATGCAAAGTCTGCTTTCAAGAACCTCTTCTGCTCTTCAACAGCTTTACCTTGGATGATGCTGCAGATCAAAGATCTGAGAAGGATCGGGGGAACAGCAAAACAGTGTTTTCAAGTGTTTTGCTAGTTGTGGATGTGCAAAATTTGCCTTTAGTACAAGCACATCCCATATGCAAGGGAGACAGCCGACCAGGGGAGTGCCAGTCAATCAGTTCAAACATTTTGCCCTAAGCAAAACTAACCATTAGACTGCTCCAAACCCCTTACCTTCAACATGTGCTCTCCTCTAGCCCTTGCTTGCTGCCACAAGCACCAGTGCATTTCCCTAGAGGCATCCAAAAGAGCTGGCAGCTCAATATGCCCAGGACATAGTGCATTATATGTGGTGTAATGAGCTTTTGGATTTGCTACTTGCGCTTGCTGCAAGCCTGCTCTCCTTTTCAGATGTTTTAGTTGTTATAGCTGTCTAATCAAGGTAGTGGAAGATAAAACCACTTTGCAGTCAATCACACATGGTGTAGCACAGCCATTTAAGCCAATCTTTCCACCATTGCTGGAGACGCTTGAAAGCTTGACAATGTTGAGAGGTCTGTAGCAGGCAGAGAGAGGAGGTGATCTCCCAGGCTCCTTCCAGCCTCCTCCCAGCCTCAGGGTTCTTGGATTCTGTGAATAACAAAGTGGCTTCCTAAAGGCAGTTGTGCCGTTTGCACTTACAGAGGTGGTTAATTCATGAGACTGCTCATTAATAATGAAGCAGAGCATCGCTACAGAGAGAACATTGTACTTATTACCAACAACTCTCCAGAGATCTGTGGGGTGCAGGATTCTGCTTCCTTTAATAAATAATGTATAGCTGTTATTTCTATAATATTATGCAACTAAATAAGATTTCATGTAATCATTTCTGCTCATCGTCTTTCACCTGCTATATTGTCTCAGTTTGTTTAGAGAGGATTACTTGTCTCCCCTTACCTGCTACATAAAACAATATCATTTATCTTGACTGTTATAACACTCCTTACACTCCTTTTTCTGAAGGAATAACATTTATATTGCACCTGATATATTATCCAATATCTAAATGAAAGGCTGAAATTGGGCAACACATCTCCACAGATCATCCATCACAGTCCTGATTGCTTGTGCATGTCCTTCCTGAAATGCATATCTTGCTTTGCCTTAACTCACTGCAGTTTCCTCTATCCCACAAGAGAGTTAGCAGTGTTTAAGGACATAAAACAGGTTTTAACCCTGCATAGACTTTTTCAGTTTGAGGTCAGTAAGGCAGAGGTATATGACATGTATTCAGTGAATAATTTGGCCCATGCTGTGCAATCTCACTTGGGTTTGGATATCTGGGATTGCTATGTCGTATGTACAGCTCAGTGGCAACTCTAACCTTACAATACTTCTCTGACATGAGTAGGATAGACACGTGTCTGGAGTAAGAACCCAATAATTTGCTTCTCTGAAAACGGAGTTTTCTTTAAACCTCTGATATGCTCTGACATGGTGTCAGATTATATCAGAGCATTTTCCATAAACTGATTTTGCATATGTGAGAGATGCTGTCCATGGCAANGAGTTGTTTACAAATTTCAATTCTTTTGGCTTTCCCTGGATAATCCAGTGTATCTCCTTTTCCCCATGACTAATTGGCTGCAGCCTGGATATAGAGAAGGTCTGTGTTCTCTGCGGTAACACACAACGTCATTATCAACAAAGAAAGTTCTCCTGTTTGGTTTTTACCAGTGTGGGCTCAACTTGAAGATAGAGAATGCTTTAAATTCATATGCATGCTGTTATTTCAAAGTGATGTGAGAAAACCTAAAACTAAAAACCGCATTATCTTTCATTTAGTAGCTGATCCCAATCCCCCCTTAGGAAGTTGAAGAACTTCTGTTAGCATAAGCCCAGGCTTTTCTCCATCTCTGTTTCTGTCTGTAAGACAGGACTCCCTTTTTCTGCTGATTTCTGCTCAGGATGATGAGGAATTCCTCTGAGTTTCACTCAGTGAGCTTTTAAACATTCCTCCTAACTGAAACACAACTATTAGTTTCAAGTTTCTTGAAGAAGACTGTGGGGAAAAATTACCTAAACAAAATAGTTCATGGCATACAATAGTGTATTTAAAACAACTACACATCATAAAGTTAAGACACAAATGTTGACAAGGCTCAAACCTATCAGGCAATTTTCAATAGGCTCCAGGAATCACAATGATCATGTACGTCAAGAGTCAGCTGCAGTGACGAAGTCTGCTTATAGGTAAGACAGTAAGTCATTATAACGACTCACAAGCTTTCTGAGATTTATTTAGATCACCCCCTGTGAAAAGTGATGAGCTCAATCCAGTGATAGCAACAGAACAGAATGGTGTAACCCATAACAGCAGCAATTGCTTTATTAATCTGCCTGGTAGTTTCTATCCTAGAAGCAGTCACATTGATGCAGAGAGGGGATGGACAAAGCTCAGGGACCCACAGCTGCTGCAAAACTTGCCAGGAACGTTTTGGGAAATCCCACTCACTGCCTGTTTCTGCAGCATGCAGGCCTGCTCTGCTGATTCCCTCACACCTTGCAAAAGCAAACAGGTACCAGGATAACGCCACCAGTGAGACAAACTGCTGCCTGCTGCGCCAACACTGCATGGGAAACGGGCTGCAAGCAGAAGTTCTGGCTACATCTAAGTGAATTGATCAGCCCATTAAACAAAGATCTCAAACTAGACTTTAAATAGTGCTGAGGAGCTCCAGTGCTGCATGCACTGGTTTCAGGTGACTATTTTGCAAGAAAACAGTTTAAAAAAAAAACCTGTCTAACCTGTTGAGGCACTTGAAATACCAAAAGCACTCACAGTTTCTGGCAAAAATATCTTCAGGCAACAGTAGCTGTGCTATCTTGCATGCCCAATAGCACCTCTCTCTTGGCTGGTGTTGCTATCTAGGTACCCATCTCCTTGCCTGTGGGCTTTAGGATGCAGATATTAAGGGCCCCTATGCCTAAATCCCCTGGAGAGCATTATTTTTCATGCATACCGGGACACACCTAAGACAAACTGAAAGGCTACATCTATTCTACTGAAGAAAATGGTTTCTCTAGCCCTCAGGGCAGCTAGCATGGCACATCCATCCTGCATGCATTCAGGGCTTCACCCTGCTTTCCTCAAGCTGCTCCATGGGAAAGGCGCCTGCTGTGGGCTACCTCTGACCTCACCTGCTGCAGTCTGGGCTCCCAGGGGCCCACACATAGCCAGGGCTCTGCTAATTGATAAGCATTATGCAAGCTGCTGCTCAGATCTTTGTCTGGCTCTGCTCAGTCTATTAGTGCACATCCCCTGTCCTGAACAATGCAGATGCTGGGACACTTCTGGCTTCACTCCAGACTGTGGGTTAGGGCATTTGCCTGGAAGTACCCTGTAGCAGTGCGGAGAGGTATAATTTCATTTCATATCCTGTTTCATTGCTCTCAAAAATAAGTAGAACAAATAAATGGTCAGATTTCAGAGAGAAACTGGAGATTCACATTTTTGCTCTTGCAGTGCAGAGGCAAGTGCACAGAGAACAGCACTTATGACAGATGAACTGTCCCTTAATTCCCTCCCCAGTTTCACTAAGGCTCCCACTGCTGCTTGGAGATAATTTGATCTGTAAATATTGTTTTGAAATATTGGGATTTCTTTTCCATTCACAGACAGATTAGAATGACAAGAATATGCTGAAATGGGCCATGCTCATTCCCCACATGACAGAGCAAGAGTTTTTCTCAAAGATAATGCAAGCCTCCAGAATGAATCTCTGTTTGCTAAACTCATGAAAGAGAAGTGTGAAATAGGATCCTGTCTAGAAAGGATCTTGATTTGTTGATCTGAGGATGAAGGACCTGTGTGGAAGTCTCTGCCCTTCACCTTGTGGCTGGGAAGATCCATGAGCACTGTGAATCCTGCAGGGATTAGCTTCTCCTTAATTACTTGAAGAGCAAACTGCTCAAAGATCCAGCCTGAGAGATTGGGAGTTATTCATAGTAATGGCTTTCAGTGCTGCTGTGTTTCTCACTGTTCTGAAAAGTAGTTATGTCAAAGAAAATTTGCCAGGTCTTCAACAACAGCTTGGATTAATCAGTAACTTAATTCTGGGCAAATATATAGAAATATGCTCTTGTGAGCTTTGCTCTCAGCCATTTGAGTTGAGGTGCAACAACAGCAACAGACATCATACAAATCTTACATGTCTGTGTTTTAAGATCCTGGCTAGGAAATCAGTTTAAAAGGCAGACAGAAAGGAAAGGTGTTTGAGAATGGTTGAGGTGGGAAAAGATTTAAAGCAGAAGAGACAGAAGTGGAGAGAGGAGCTGGATGCAGGAGAGGCAACAAGCATGAGTGACACACCTGAGAAATTCATAGCACTCCGGCCAGCCCTGAGCAAGACAGGATGGGGCTGAAAATGCAGGGGGAAGGTCAGTGAGCCATGAGCACAGCCAAATGGCTGAACCCGGAGCTCTGGGGACAGAGCAGAGGCCAGTGCTCTCCCACTCAGCAGAATGCTGCACAATGGGTGCAGAAACAAAACGTGCTCCTGGGTGCGTGCCTGTGCGTGGCTCCAGCTCCAGCAGCCACCTACCTCTCTGTGCCAGCACCATTTATTCCTGGTTTCCAGAAAAAGTGAGTTGCGCAAGGTCGGTGTGTGCTATCTCCATATAAGGCCTGGAACGAGCCCATGCTGGCAGCTGGGGCTCTGGGGCTGCCGTGGCACAGGTGCTGCTGGCTGTGGGCACTGCACAGGGGTGCCTGCCCCTCTCCCTGGGCTTGGCTGCTAAGGTGGCAAAGACTGTTGAGTCTGAGGCCAGGACTGAAAGGTGGGTTGGTTGCCAAATCAAGCAGTGAAGTTGTCAGAGAAAAAAAGTTGTCAGCAGTTCTTAAACAAATATCTTTCATAAACAGAATGCTGCCTGAACTGCATTGCTGTGAGCATGAGTGTGTGTTGCTGACACTCGCTCATATATTTGCCTTTCGGAGGTTCAGGAAGATGTGTGCTACGCGGGTCTGAACCTGAAAGACAGAAATCTCTGTCATCCTGGGGTTGGCATCTCTAGTAGGTACCTGGTCCTCAGCAGAATGAAATTGCTGCTGGGGACCTTCCTCACCAGGGTTACAGCCATGTGCTTCATGGGATGAACCACACTCTCCCACAAGCTGAGGTTATGTGGCCAGTGAGTGATGTGGAGTCATTAAGAGTATTCAAAAGTCACTATTTAGCTATTCAAATATTTAGCCCCAAAATTTTTTTAATTATTTATTTAGCCCAAAAATTTTAGATTAATTAGGCCGTGAAGTGCTCTGGTATGCCTGGAATAATGTCTCAATTTGTTGCATATAGAGTACCTTACTCCCTGAGGTCATATATATCCTCAAATGATACTCCTAGATATATAGACAGCAATATAGCTTCTCCTCTGAGGTGACTCTTGAAGCATATAGTCGTCAGACATACAATTGTATGGAGCTACTCTAGAAATGATCCCTCTTTGTCAGCTAGCTGTCTGCTTTACTGATGTGTCACATTCTGCATTAAAATGAAATGTAGTTAAGAGGGTTAATGGGGGTGATCTCTCTTTATCCATGCTCCAGGAGATTTCACCAGCACAACTGGGTCTCCCCTGTTTGCCAGTCATCCCTGCCAGCCAGTCACCACATCCCCTGCTCCGTGTGCTGCTGCCCTCATTCCCCTGCCCTGGCCAGAGCTGCCTCCTGTGCTCTGCTCACCGGGCACCAGTGTGGGCACAGGTCAGCGGGGTGGCACGGCCCTGGGTGCCCTCTGGGGACACGCCGGGGGCTTGGCCAAGCACAGGGATCCAGCAGCGCTGCCTAGGAGCTGTGGGTCCTTCTGGTGAAATAAGGCTTTTCCTGGAGGTCTTTGTTGCGCAACCCAGAGTGATTAAGGCTTCCATGTTCTCCAAAGGAAACGAATATTTTGCAGGCTACGTAAGGAAGAATTCAGGAACTTCGGAGGCTAGGAGGGAAAGAATATACAAGCGTGTAATTGGGTGAAAGATGAAAGCCTTCAAAAATTGCTTCAAATGTTGGAGAATGAGAGGGTGAAATGGTTACTGTTAACAGCAAAGTCACTGAAAATGTTAGTAGAAGAAACAATGTGCAAATTTTGACTGGGTTCAGCGATCACCTTTGTTTAGAAAACAGAAGGCAATTATACAAGAAGTTAGAGGGTTCCAAAGATTTTGAATTGCCATAGTACATTCTGAAAAAATCAGGTGCTAATTTTTGAAATCATAGCAGCTTTGCCTTTCCACTTTTTTTTAATTTAGGAAAGGCTTTTAAAATAGACTTAAGCACTAAAGAAAAGGTAACTAAATAAATATGCATCTTGAAGTAAAATGAAACATATCAGATAAAAAAGAAACAAAGTATTTTTTGCTGCTATTTTTTTCAGGAAAACTGAAAATTTCCATTTCCATTTCACCTGCTTTGCTTCTATTCCTCTCTGTTCACCAGTGTGGCCATCAAGGCAGAAAGTCCCCACACAGGTTGCTCTAATGAGTGAGTTTGAAATCCTTAGGAGCAGCCTGTGTAGGAGATGGATCTGTTGTGTGAAATCCTGTTGCTACTGTGAAGTGCCCTCTGTATTGAGGTATTTAGCAAACCTTTTTATCTTTGGCATCTCTGGTGCACATTGTTGTGCCAATAACATTACTGAAAACAAAGAGAAGGCAACTTGGCCCATTATTTGATAACCAAAACTAATTGCTAAGCTTTGAGCCCAGTAGTGGAGTATGGGAAAGCTTCCCATTCCAACAGGTAATTTCTCATGTGTCAGATTAAAAACACATTAAAAGTCTTATCCTTCATCCTTTTGCACCCTTTGTGAAAGGTACACTGGTATACTCCCAATGAAGTACTGGAATATAACAGGTTTAATTTGGACTGTGCCATTTCTGACCATGCTGCAGAGGTAGCTAAGTAGCAGTAGAAGCTCATTACTAAAAATAGTCCAGAACACATTGTCTGAAAAGTCCAAGGAGGAGGAACTCAGACATTTGCTTTAGCTTCTGGAGCAACCTGGTCTAGTGGAAAGTGTCCCTGCTCATGGCATGGGGGTGGAACTACATGATCTTTGAGGTCTTTTCCAATCCAAACCCATTCCCTGATTCCATGTTTCTTCATAATAAGTACCATTGTACTCCTCAAAGCTTAATGAGCTTTAATAGTACCACTTGAAGGAAGGGTGTTGTCTCCCTCCACAGAAAGTGCCTTGTGAATCCATACAGAAATGTCCTATTCTTCATTCAGTGAACTAAGGCTTTGGTTAAGATCAGCTCCAGTGATGAATTTCAGGAATGGGGGGGAAAACAAAGCATATTTTCATGTTGCTGTACACATTGGGAAAATTTACTGAAATATTTCCTGTGATGACGCTTCCATGTCTGTACATGGAAATCTCACTAAAAATTATTTTATTTATTAACTACTATTTTGAAACAGATATTTGGAATCTACACATTATTTTAATACATGTTAGCAGGAGGGAGTGCTTGATCTTACATAGTCTCCTATTGCCTTAAATTTTGGTTATATGGTAGGCAGTATGATCATGAGGACAATATACATAATACAATAATGGAGACATTAAAATAGCATTTAAATTTATATGTAATTCATCAGAAATATTGGTTAGCAAGAAGGGACACTATTGAAATGAAAAGAAATCTTCAAAGAGAAGTGGGAGTTTTAGTCATGTGAGACATGTCTGAAAGACTACAGAGAGTTAATTTAAAGGGAAGAATCTGTAAATATATAAAAATAGCTGCCAGTTGACACCTTTTACAATGGAAGTCAAACCTAAGAAATGGAAGGGCAACCAATTGTAAGTGTAGGAAATTGTCCTTTTCCTTAGTGTTATCCTGTGAAACACACAGTATTATTGCACTCTAGAGCTAGCAGAAATTTAGTATTTCTAACTTATCTGGGGGCAAACACATGAAGAAGAGAGGCAAACTACTGAGCTTGGTACAAATCATCCGCTAAGAATACAAGTATAAGGGGTGGTGAATGTGCTTTATATTTGCAAGGTTTTTACATTTGCAAGGCTTCTTGTTTCCTGCTTTGCAGTACTTACCCCTAGCCTCTCTGAGAGGCAGGATGCTTGACATGAAAGGACATCCGACTGACTTCATGTCGGTTCCTATTGCCCGCCCCCTGGAAAGAATCAGTGGATACAGAGCACTTTTGAGTGTGAAAAAGAGCCAGGAAAGAAAATGTTGGCGTGCTGTTCATGTGAGATATAAATATTTCCTTGTCATGGCTGGAGGTTTGGGAGTTTTCAGACTGACTGGAGACACCGTCTTGTTACATGCCAGCCCCTTGTTCTCCACCACAGAACAAATTACTATTCATGAGGCAAAACCCTAAACCAAAGTCTGCCCTTCAAGTCCTGGTGGCCCAGTAGGATGCAGCATGGTTTGGGATGCTGGGGTATCATCTGCAGAGCCGGAGGAACTCGGGGGCGTGTTGCCCAGAGCCTGATGGCCATGTCCCTTTTGCATGTGCAGAGCTGAATTATCAGCAGCATTCAGTGGACACAGCTTGAGTACTGTCAGTAAACACACCACTTTTTTAACCCATAGAAAGAAAGGGTGTGGATGTTGGTTTGAGAAGTAGGGGGACGAGATGTACCAAACACACAGCAAGCACGGCATTATTTCTGACACGATGCATGCCAGTTTCAAACTCTTAGGTGGTTGTATTCCCTGAACTTGTTCAGACCTGTGAAAGGAGACATCTGCTCACAAATATATTATTATTTCCAAAGAGCATTGTACAAACAGCACTCCATGCATACAGTGCTCACCAACCCTGTAGCTGTATGAATTCACCTTGGTATAAAGTCTGGGCTACAAAACTATTATGTAATCAATTTTTCTTCAGCTTTCACCTCAGCTTCCTCCAGGGTCTTTCCAAGACATGGATCCCTGTTTTCTTCCCAGTGTAGGAACACTCTAATGGAGACATGCTCGGTGCTGTCCCATCCACAGCAGGGATTGGGCATGCTCAAACAGACACATCTGCTAAGCCAAGAAACCCCATGGCTTCAAGTTGTTGATTTGGAGCCATGTGGGCTTTCTCTTTCTTTCTGCACCAGCTTCACTGCTTCAGCACCACTTGGTCCGGATGGGCTGCCCAAGCACTCCAAAAAGAGATGCAGGTGTTCCAAGCAAGGCCTGAGGCAGCCTGCCCAGGGATAGCAGAAGGCAGTGTGCTGCCTGTTCCTGTGACTGCTTCAAGCCCTTGTGGGAGGCTGCAGATGGTGTCTCCCTCTCCACACAGCACAGTGGTTGCCATGTGTGGGGTGAGGACAGGGAGGCCTCACTCCCCAGGGAGGAGGCATTTTCTGCAGCCCTAAGGCCTTTAGCCTTTACTAAAGCAGTCACGTGTCCTCTTATGTTGCACCTGATTATCTACCACACGTTTTAGCTCTTTTTTCCTAGTGTTTGCTTTCCTGTCCATAAGCCTAGTTTGTGTTTGAGCCCAGAGCATAATCTCAGAGTTGGCATTGCTGCAGTGCACATTGCTTCTCCACTGCCAATCCCACAGAGACTCCAGAGCACTGTGTATCTACAGCCCATCCCTCTTCCCCTTCTAAGGCCTTATGTAAATTGCAAATTCTGTTTACAATAGTATTAATTTTTTTTAAGCCACTGATCAAATCATAAAATGGCACAGGCTGAAATGTAAGTATATTCAGCCGGTACACACTCAAGTGGAATAATATTTGTAGCATATTAAGTAGAGTATTTAAACTACTTAATGCATTAATGAACTATCTAGCTCGTAATATAGAACTAAATTAAGTGTCTTTTACTATCATATCATATAATCTAGAACCAAATTAAGTGTCTTTTTTATGTGCACATTTCTGCTAAGAACACTCAGAGATTCATAAAGTGATTTGGTTTGGAAGAGACCTTAGAGATTCAGCTGGTCCAAACCACTTGTCACGAACAGGGACACTGTCCACTAGAGCAGGTAGCTCAGAATCCTGCCCAGCCTGATACTGCCAGGGATGAAGCATCCACAACCTCACTGGGCAACCTGCTCCAGGGTCTCAGCACCCGCTTGGCCAGCAGCAATTCCTCACCATCCCAGAGGCTCAGGGCCTGAACATCCCACGCCAGTTTCATTCCTGCATGGTGAAGAGATGGAGGGGACAGAGGAGTCCAGATACAGTTGCCAAAGTACCAAATAAGAGAGGCGGAAAGTACGTGTACTGTTATTTTCTTGATGTTTCTTTGAGCCAACCCTCTGATTTTTTTGTGAATTGAGACATATATCAACATTATTTTTCTGACATCAAGATCAGGATGAGTCCTAGACTTCTTTAATTGGTTTCTCCTTAGAAGTATTAGTTCGAAATAGATGCCTCCCAGTTCTCTGGAAATTTTCTAGGGCTCTAGAGAGTATTTCATATCAGCTCTGTAACCCACAAGCTTTTTGAAATGTTCAGATACAAGTTATCTTGATTTACTGAGTTATTAATGACTTTGTAATAGCGTCAGCTTTCTATGATCCTGTAATATTTTTGTAATTAATAGTTTCACTGTTATGAATAATTTTAAAAATCTATATATATTGACCAGCTGAAATATTCCATCACTGTTGTCTGCTTCAGTTCACAATCTTAGGAGTTAATTTTTCTCTCAAGTATCTGCTGATATGTGCATTAGGTTATCTGTTGTATTCTTTTCTTTACTTCATTAGTCTTTTACTTCATCTGGCTTCCTCTTTATATAAATGTTTATCAAGTTTCCATGTTTCTTTTAATTTTGCTTTATTTTTTTAATGTCTTGCACTTTACTTTGGTAAAGCTGGTTTTTAATCAGTGTAAACATTGGTTCTGATTATAGATTGCTGTTTTTAAGCTACAGTTATTTATAAATAAATATCTGCTTTTAATCTCAGTTCCCCACTTATATTTTTTCTCTGACTGATGGACTTACAAGTATTTTCATGTTTGATAAATAGTTCCTTGAAAAGGTCCCATATCTATTTGTATTTATTTTATATGGAAAACATACAAAACACATACATAGTTCTTTACACATAAAATGACAAAAGTGTCCTGATCATTTTTTCCCTAAACAAACTTTAATTTGTAACTTTACAGACTCTTTTTCTTTATCTGAATATATGAGAGCAGAACTCCATAGGCTGGATATGAGTGTTTTGAGGCCTTCTTAAAATTCCAGGGACACTGAAACACAGACAGCATCAGACCTCTAAAAAGTCAACAAGAGTTCACCAATCTCTGTGACATAGGGGGGCATTTTGCTTCTTTAGAGAAACTTGTCAATTTTGGAAAACACCCTTCCTGGAAAAACTATTTGGCATATCTTTAGCCCATGCTGAAGAGCTCTACAAAATGAGGCTGAATTTAAACAAATTTTAAAATTATCTCCTGGTACCTCTAGCAGCTATAAAAATAAATCACAAAATACAAAAAGAGCAAGTGCTGTTAGCAAGAGTTACCCAACTGTTGTAAATTAGGCATATGCTTAACATCACCCCTGTTAGCAAATGTTATACAAATGTTTAAAATTGAGCATATGCTTAATATCACTGCTAAATTTCTGTAGGTGTGTTTGGATTATAACTTGTTATGCAACGCAGTATAACATCCATGGGTGATTAGAAGGACAGATATCTCTGTATCTTACAATGTTCACATTTGGGGGCTTGCAGCTAAACTGTTCACTGCCTGTTCCCCACAGCCTTGATCTACTAAAGTGTTTGAAGATTTTCCGAAATTAAAGCCAGTAAATAATCCTACCCAATCAGAGGCCATTGCTGTGTTTAAAGGCCTTTCTGGTTTAGGGCTATAAATAGCAGTAACAATGCAAGTACTAGCCATCCAGATTTCTGCCTTTAGAACCTGCCACCACTCTTTTTGAAGCAGTGCCTGTCAGAGCTCGTCAGTGTCCTGGCCAGCACATCTCTAACTGCTTAGCAGCCTTGTGCTGAAGCTGTTACTTGCTGAAAATGTGCCTTTGCTGAAATCAAAAATAGCAGCAGATCTGACGCAGCATGATCTGCTTCGATCAATGTTCCTTGGCTCCTGGGATGGGTTTCTAGAGAAGAATGGCAGGGAGAGCACAGATACAAGCCCTGCCACAGAACCATGGATAGGCTGATGCTGAGATCTTCACTTCACCTGGAGAGGAAAAACCACCCGCTTTGAGGAGTTTACTGCCCAGGGCAAAACACACCTTTCCAGGCCAGTGAGCATTTAATTACTTATACAGAATGAATCAATGGTAGCAGGAGGAAGTGTCCCTTGAATGAATTCCCAGTAGCAATCCAATGGAGCAAAGATTCAAAGCCGTCTCCAATGCCCTCAAAGAATACCTTGCTGAGTGAGCTGCTATACTGGTATAGGGATCATAGGTAGGTCTGCCTCTCATTTCTGGCTAAGGAAGTAAAAATAATAATAAGAGTGTTAAGATTAATACATGCAGCCCCATTTTTGCAGAATGATAGAGCAGGAGTGTAAAAAAAATAAAAATAGAAATTATCATATCTCTGTGTATCTGACTTCTTGAAGAATGTGGAAGTAAAGGCAAGAATGGAGAAGAGCTGCTTGCAAAGCAGAAGCAGATGTTCTCCTTGGCAGAGTAATGAAACAGTGAGTTTGCAACCACACTATGAGAAGTGAGAGCAGGCGCATTGCTACCTGTGCTTTGAGGGACGAGCTGAAGGCCTGAAACACCAGAGTTCCTTCAGAGAAATTGTATGCTGACTCAAAATAAGTAGCAAAAGAAGAGTTAGGGGTGTTTTCCCTTTTTTCTTCTGTTCCTTGGGTAGTTCTATCTTGATGGAAGCAAATAAAAACCTGTGAAAGAGTCACTACACAGTTCTGTTGTTCTGCTCCTACTGGATCTGGCTGCCCTAAGAAAGCATAATGAAAGCATGGATCATCCAATCCATGAGGTGGAATGGGAGGCCAGGGTCAGCCTCCCAGCTGTTTGCTGTGCAGCACCAGCGCCTTCCTTACAGCCAGATCTGTTACCATAAACCCTACAACCCCTGTCTCTTTGGAGGATGCTCTACCATTTCTAAATCACTCAAGACTTCAGCCTAACTTGAAAAATGTTCAGTGAAGGCAAATAATAAGCTCCAAAAACACGTGAGTGCAAACATATGGTGAGCCAAGCTGCTTATGCAGAAAACAGCAAAACCTTAAACAACATCTAAAAGCAAGCCTGAGTAAAACCTCATTGCTGTTTTTCTCTTTACAAAATGCAGACAGGGATGGCCACTTCACCAAGAATTGACCAATTAACCATTGCTTAGGGAAGGAGGGAGGAGCAAAGGCTGGTTTGCATGGTCTGTGGAGGTCCCCAGCAGTAGCGCAGCACACCCTGATGTGGCTGTGCTGTGCTGTAGGCGGCTGGCCCCGCTCAGGCAGGGCGCTCTTCCGAAGGGGAGCGTCCATAGGGAAGGCACTGCTGGCTCAGGAATGCCGCGCTCCTGACGCGCTGTTTTCCCAGTTGTCAGCTCTGTTTATAAATTGCCCACTTATAGCAAATCCAGCACCTGCCATGGACACCTCAAGCTGCCAAGGGCTTGAACGTACCTCAAAAAGAGCCATTTTGTGCTTTAGCGTGTTGCACTCAACTCTTTGGTTCAAGCAGCTTCCCAGAATTTCTGAGGGCAAGTTGTTTTGAACAAACCTCTGGAACTGCTTTTGAATAGATCTAAAATGTACAGTATTCCCTTTCAGAACAAAATAGCAGATCCACTGGGCCTTGAACATACTACCCTATATATGCACAATATGTTTATCCTTTACAGCACTTTAAGATGAATTTAGACTGATAATTCAGAAAAATCCCAAAATAATAGTAATTTAAAAATTGAATATTTTACTGTTTTGTTCAACTGATTTGCAATTTTGATATTACTGGAATATGATTGTTATTCATGAATAACTCCCAGGTGGAAAATATCAGATGCTTGGATTTGTTCAAACTTGATCATCACTTCCTGTAACCAGCCTCCCTCAGCCTAAAGGTGCTCAAACAGCAAAAAGTTAACACTTGATTACACACAACAGAAAATGCAAAGTCTTGTGCCAGACTCATTTCTGGGCTGGCCCAAGCATAGCCCAAAAAAACAGCTGGGTCTGATAACAACTCAATTACTGCTGCAAAAGCAAAGCAACCCCAAGGAAAACCTCAGTTGCCAATCTGTGGAGACATAGATTCCAGAGTTGCTAATAACCAGCTAAGAGGAAAGGGGAAGGGCTGGAATGACCTGTCTTCAGCTGAAGAAGGACTTTTGGAAGTCTGCACAATGCAAGGTGTTCCAGGTTTTGGAATTTTTTCCTCCTCCCCTGAGGTCAGAAATAGCTCCAAATTTGTGACCTTCAGGCATGGTACAATCAGCCCATTTATTAGTCTGGTTTTGGGTAGGCTTCAGATGTTCAAGGGGTGATTAGGCTCAGAGATTTTTGATTTTTGGGGGGTGTTCTTTTCCCACTGGGTTTAGTGGTTTGTTTCTGCATTTCTTTCCTTTTATGGGGTATAAATGATGCAACTTGAGATCACCACTCTATGACACAGGCTTTCCTTACGTAACCAAGTCAGAATTAATATAAAAGTAAGTGAAATGTGGCCTTGGATGTCTTGAATGTATAGATTTCTGATTCTCTCTGGACTGTTAATTTCATTTGTTCCAGTGCAAAATTGGCCCAAAATGCTATTGAATAAAAATTCTTGGACAATGGTAGTCTTTTACCCAGGTCAGGCTGATTCCACAATTCACGGTGACCTTGGCCTACAGGCCCTGTGGTGCTGCCTTGCAGCTGGACCACGCTCACTCGGGAAGGGTCTCTGCACCATGGACAAGGTGGTCCTGGTGATCTGTATTCAGGGAAGCTGACACCCAGTGATGCTGAAGACCAACAGTCTAGAAGCACTTCATTAATCTGTGAAGCTCACTGCCCCAAGATAAAAAGAGGTCAAGTGCTCAAGAGGACTCCAAATGGATTAGCTTTTGTACTGCTTCTGCAAGCTTCTAATTGTACTTGACATTCACAGATGACAGAAGAGAAACCTTCACATTACAAGGCATTATCCAGTCCTCCTTGTTGTTAAAGAAAAAAAGACAAAAAAAAAAAAAAATTGTCCAAACAATTTCTCGGGGGCATCTGACAAGGTCCAGTAAAAGAGAAACTGTTTACCAGAGAGATACCCCTGCTGCATGACCCCTCCCAAACGCCTCCCAAGTGCCTCCTGGCTTGCCAAGAGCTAAGCACGGGGGCAGGGAACACCACAGCAGCAAATCCCCATCGCTGCTTGGCTGGCCCAGGAGTGGTGACTGTGCAAAGCGCCAGGAAAGGGGGCAGGCAGGGGGTCAGTGGGACAGGGATTAGTGCAGGGGAATGCACTGGACGGGCACGCCCAGCCCGCAACCACGAGCACCTCGAGGGAGTGGTGGCAGTGTCCTGGGCCCGTGACAAGGGAAGGCAGGGAAACAGGAGCTGCCCCCTGAATCAGGGCATGTCTACCTTGCTGCAGCCCCAGGCTCAGGCACGTTCCTCAGAGGAAGCTCTGCATTTATTTCAAAACACTGGTAAAATTATTTGCAATACATTGGAGAGGACTGTGTTATTGTTTTTTCCCCTCTAAAATCAAATGGAGCTGTATACATTATGGGGATAATATGCATAAAAACCAATATTTACCAGATTTCCTGGGTATTACTTAAAACAATGAAATAATATAGTTTTAAGCATATGATCCACACATTACCACACAGTTTGGAAGTATGTTTCTTTCCTCTATTTATTATGCAGAAGAAATCTAAAAATAAATTTAGATATTTGAAGTACATTTTAGACCTTTGATTCTCTAAATGGATGGATGTCTAATTTTATTTCCCTCAATCTGACAAAAAGCTTTACATGGAGCACTTTGTATCCAATTTTAATGTTACTTATTTTTGTGGTTATGATTTCAAGGTTTTAAAAGTACCAGAAAAGTATGAACTTACTGGCAGACAACTCTTTCACACCACAAATCTGCTTTTCAGACTTCAGAAACAATTTTTAAGCACTTAAAGAAGTCTGAAATCGTATTACTTTCTCTGAACATAGATTGGTAGTACAAAGACATTATGCACATCTAAATTCACCTTTTGCCACCAAATATAGGAAAAGAGAGCATCTGAAGGCTAAAAACAGCTTAGAATAATTGTCAGTAAAGAGATGGAATCTCACAGATAGGAAGCAATACTCATATTGCAGCTTTAGGACACTATCAGACTAAAATAGGAAGATATAAACTTCCTAGTGAACTTCTTACTTCATCAGGAATAATTAGGTTTCCTACTCTGCTTACATTACAATGTCATTTAAGATTTTTTTTCCCTTCCCTTCCCTTCCCTTCCCCTCCCCCCCCCTCCCCTCCCCTCCCCTCCCCTCCCTTCCCTTCCCTTCCCTTCTCTTCCCTTCCCTTCCCTTCCCCATTGACTAATGACTTTCTCCATGAAATCCTGAAATACTCAATATAAATACAGAATACTGTTGAATTCCAGGTGAACCCCATCAGTGAAATCCTTTGGAAAATGCTCAGTTGGGTGTCCTGGTACAGGTGAAATTCTTTACCAGAGCTTGGAAGCCTGTGTGTTGGTGAATCGTGTGCAGCAGGCATCCAGAGAAGGGACAAACAACTGTTGCAGACTTGCACATTTGCAAGATCAAACTCTTACAGTAAGTTTAGACATCTGAGAGGACAGAGTGTTACTTTGTCACATTTCACTGATGCGAGAGATACCTGCGCTCATGCCACATGGCTTGTACAGGCATGCAGTCCTCCAAAGAAGCTGCAGCTTTTGGCTCCAGTCAACAGTACGTGCATCTTAACACATTACTTTTGTTTAGGATCTTGGCTGAGAGCCCAGCCTTTGGGTCACCGAGTGGATATTGCACAGAGGATAGTTTCCTGTATTTGGCAACACCAGTTTTTCTCATAAACATGTCAGTATTGCTAACTGCACATTTCATTTTTCATATTCCATATTTTCACATGTGCACCTCAGTGGATGGCATTATGCGTGCAACAGCAGATCACCTACAAATGCTGACTTGCAATGGCTTCCCTGATCTCTACTATTCCTTCAGTTCCATTTGCAAGGAATTGCTGATCAATATGTCCCTGATAGGCCCCTCCACTCAGCAGAGAAGCTTCAGAGAAGCCATTTAATGGAATTCTGTGTCATTAGGACGATGCTGCTTGAGCAGGGAGGTTGGAGCAGATGATCCTGTTGGTCCTTTCCAGTCATACCCATTCTGTGATTCTCTGATTGGTCACATTCTGTTGCTGAGAGGGTTTCAGACTGTGCTTTGGAATAGGTAGCCCGGCTCCTCAAATCTCCCCTGGATTTTTTCTGACAATTTATCTACAATAACTAATACACTTTGACATTCTTCTCCCTTCCTACAACCCGGTTCCATGCTGTGTGATATTTCCTTCTACAATCTATACAGGAATACAGCATCTAATAACACACTTGAATTCAACTTTCCTTGAAAGCAACAAGGAGAGAATTACGCCTGAGTTGCTGATACAGAGCAGATACTATGAGTGATACACAACACACCTCAAAGAGCTGCACAAATGGTTCCCATAGAACTAAATGCCTCCTCTTGAACAAATTAGGATAATTAGCATTGTAGTATATGTAGAGACAGAAGACTTCAGCAGCTTCCTTTTAGTGCAGTTAGCTTGAAGACTGAAAGAAACATCACAAGAAAATTACCAGACTCACCTGTGTTCCTACTGCCTGAGATCAGGATACAGTGTGTGAGATCAAGTGCTTTATTACAGGCTAGATCCTGCTGTATTAATTAACCTTTTACAGAGTTTAGTCACGGGATACAGCTCAAGAAACCTAAGCTTTCTTCAGAGCTAACTTGCCCAGAAGCTGGCCAGGTCACCTCACACCATTTAGCTCCCCAGACTTTAGTTTCACCATCACTGAAATGGGGCTAACAATGTTTTCTTGTGGTGCTTTAAGATCAGCTGCTGAGAAAAGGTATTTTGTCATTATTTATGTAAAAATCAGTATGACTTTGTGAGAACTATGCAAAAATAAAGAGAAAATTAATACTTTCCCTGAAGTGCCTAACAAAGGACATGAATCTCCCCCAGGTAGGGAAATACTATTGTCACCCTGCAGCAGGTAGGCAACCAACCACAGGCCACCCCTGCTGCTTTCTCTTCACAACCACCTCACAGCCCCTTCACACTGACACACAAACCCAAGACTCTCTGGACACTTGCCCTCCTGCTGCAAAGTCACATTGCTTCACAGCTGACCTTGGTCGAGATTGGGATCCTTGTAGCCATAGAATAAGGTGACAAGCACAGGTGTTAAGGTTCCGCCCAAAAGAGAGTTTGGCTATTCAAAATGATGAGTTCAGAGGCAATCATCAGCCATAGCAAGTGTGCAGCAGAAGCACGTGGAAAATGGGAGGTCAGGTAAACCCTCTGAATCAGCCAGTGAGAGGAGAAGTGAAATCTCCCATGTAAGCAGCCTACAGCTGGCTATTACATCTTGGCAGCAGAGTGAAATTTGGAAAACATAGGAAGACAAAGTGAAAGAAAGTGGCTAATTTAGATGCCTTCAGATCAGGATTTCAGATGGAAGACATTGTGTCCCAGCAGACAACGTATTTTATAAACAACGCTCCCGAGCTCTTTCCCCTGCAGACTTGCAGGTGTGCAGCAGGCTGACCTTCACAGGTTTTGTTTTGGGTGACTGGCTGTCCCTTGGGAAGAGCCTGGGCCAGCTCTGGACTAGTGAGTGAGCTAAAACTACCCGTACACTGAAAGTACTTCCTGCAATACTCAAGAGCTTCTTGCAAATCTAGCTTCCTGCTAGCTTGGGTACACTTGACCGCAATCTTGTGCATTTCCTGGCGCACCTAAGCACCACAGCTGGTCTGTGAATAGGGAAGAGTTAAACAGAACTTCCTGCCCTACCTCCCCCCACAACTTTTTTCCCT
>WBNQ01023753.1:0-11918 GCA_013401375.1 Spizella passerina | reverse complement strand
ATCATATCATATTATATCGTATTTGTATTATATGCTATTATTTTTATATTTTATTTCTATTTTATTACTTTTATATTTTATGTTTATATATTTTATTCTTTTCTATAATTTTATATTTTTACATTTGCATTTTTAATTTTAGAGTTTTTATATTTCATATTTTTTCCTTTGGCCATTTACTAAATAATTTTCTTTTCCTACATCGTACCCATTTTACAGCTATTCCAGCCACGTTGTGGCCATTTAATGAATTCTTTTCACCATATCACCACATTTCAATTTAGAATATTTGCTGCATTGTAACCATTATTTCCCCTATAAATGCAGTAATTTATAATTTCCCCTACATTCACTTTTAAAACAATTAATTAAATTTTAATATACTGTGACCATTTAAGTGGCCAGAGCATAGCAAAGCAATTAAGTTATTTTTTCCTGCTACATGGGGCCACTTAGTAATTTAATTTTTTGCTATTTGTGGCCTCCTAATGATTTAATTTTGTGCTCCATCACGGCTATTTTTAAAAAGGAATTAAATGGCCACAATGTAGGAAAAATATGAATTAAGTGGCTGAAAGTAGAGAAAACTTTAATTAATTTAATCTCTATGTTGTGGCCGCTGAATATTTATAATTTTTGCTACATTTTGACAATTTCAATTTAGTTTCCTCTACTTTGCCCACTTAATTTTTGGTATATTCTGACCGCTGGAATTTTTTCACTCCATTGGGGCAGTTTCATTTTTTTGCCACAACTCAGCCAAAAAAAAAAAAACCAAAAAACCCCAAAAAATTCAATCTAAAATTTTCCACCGCGGATTTTATTTTTATGATTTTTTGTAGTCAACTTTTCAAAGCTCTTCTGGCTTCAGGGTGGGATTTGGGATCGGTGGTGGGGATTTGGGATCGGTGATGGGGATTTGGGATTGGAGTGGGATTTGAGATCGGCATTGGAATTTGGGATTCACAATGGGAATTTGGGATTCACGGCGGGATTTGGGATCCGTGATACATTTTGGGATCCGCATTGGAATTTGAGATCGGTGATGGGATTTGGGATCAGCTTTGGGATTTGGGATTGGAGATGGAATTTGGGATCGGCTGTGGGATTTGGGATCGGCGATGGAGTTTGGGATCTGCGGTGGAATTTGGGATGGGTTATGGGATTTGGGATTGGCGATGGGATTTGGGATTTGACATGGAATTTGGGATTCGCGATGGGATTTGGGTTCGGAGGTTGAATTTGGGATCGGTGATGGGATTTGAGATCGGCGTTGGAATTTGGGATCAGCGTTGGAATTTGGGATCACTGTTGAAATTTGGGATCAGCGTTGGAATTTGGGATCTGTGATGGAATTTAGGATTGGCACAGGGAATTTGGGATCGGAGATGGGATTTGGGATTTGACATGGAATTTGGGATTTGGGATCTGCGATGGGATTTGGGATCTGTGATGGAGTTTGGAATCCGCAGTGGAATTTGGGATCAGCGATGGGATTTGAGATCAGCTTTGGAATTTGGGATCGGCGTTGGAATTTGGGATCTGTGATGGAATTTAGGATTGGCGGAGGGAATTTGGGATCAGAGATGGGATTTGGGATTTGTGATGGAATTTGGGATTTGCGATGGAATTTGAGATTTGCGATGGGATTTGGGATTTGACATGGAATTTGGGATCCGAGATGGGATTTGGGATCGGTTGGCGGGGCAATCCCTGTGCTGCTGTTCCCTCCTGCCACCACCAGGTGGCAGCATTGAACTGCCCGAGCTCCAGCGCCGCCCGGACTGGGATGAACTGGGAGAACTGGGAGGAACTGGGAGGAACTGGGAGCACCGAGGTCTGTGCTAAGCGGGCACGGGGAGGGGACAATAAATGGGGTGACACTGTGGTATTTTAGGGGACACCCCGCGCCGTCCCCTGCTGCGATCCCAAATCCATCCCACGATGCGGCACCGTCTTGTAGCGATCCCAAATCCCGGTGGAATCCTCTCTGGCACCCCAAAACCGCCCTGTCCCAATAATTTCTGTCATTCCCACGGCCAGCTCCAGCTCTGGGAGCTGCTCAGGGAGAAGTCAGCTCTGCTGGCGTTACCTCGCAGTGTGCACAATGCGTTTTTCCGGCTCTTTCCCTTCTGGGAAGTCTCTTCCCCCTGCGGATCACATGGTTGGAAGGAGAACTTTTCCCTAAAGATGTCTGATTCTCCCAAAAAAACAAAAAAATCCTCCTTCCTGGCAGTGGCTGCTGCACACAGACCCATCCCCGGCTTTCCAGGAGTTTGAAGTTTCCCAGGGATGGATGTGGGCAGTTGTTTTCCCTTTAATTTTAGTCCTGGAAAGCAAAGCAGGGCCGGCAGAAGGGAGGGGACTCTCCGGGGATGGAGCGCTGCTGCCGGCAGCTGTGGGAAGGATTTTGGGGAGCAGAGCCAGACCCTGCCAGGCTGAGCATCCCAGAATCCACAAAAATCCACATCCCAGCATGGCAGAATCCACAGAAAGCAGCGAAGGCAGAGCCGGAGCTTGGGGGTGGCACCTGTTTATTTTGGGCTGGAATTCCAGCTGTGCCTCGGGGGTGGCAGGGCCCCAGGGAGCCCCTGGCACGGGCGGCGGCTCCCGCTGGCACCGGGAGCGGCTCCGCTGAGGATTTGGCACCGATTCCTTCCGAGACATCTCGGCACATCTTGAGCTGAGGCGGCATCTGAGGACACGGGGCCCCGCTGCCTCCCGGGCTTTGGGGTGGGTTTCTCCTCTGGCCTTCCCCAAAAATGCCTCCCCAGCTCTGCCCAGCTGGGAATGATCCAGCTGCAGCGTCCCCAGTTCATTCTATATCGCCTTAAACCCCCTGTCTCTCCTCAATTTTGTTTATTTTTATTAGAAATATACAATTTTTTTACTCCCAAACCCCCAAGGATGCTTTGGGATAATCTTTTTCCCTCCTAAGCTCACCCTAAATTGAGTGGGAACAAGAGCTGCGGCATGAGAGTTGTTTTTATGCTTTATGTGGGTATTTCTAAACCCAGGAAATTTGATTATTCCTAATTTATTCCCAAATGGGAGTGGGAAAATTTGGCAAAGCGAGGAGATCTCCATCTCCCTCTGGTGCTCCAGTGATCCTGGATGGGGTGGGGAGGGCTGGCTGAAGGGCTGGAGATGCTTTTCCCATCCAAATCAGAAAATCTCGGGGTTTGAGGATGCAAACTTGTGTAGGAAGTGTCGGCTCTCTGTGGAACACTTTGTCTCTTCAAGAAAAACAACCACCAAAAAAGCCAAATGCGGAGTGTTTGTTTTTCTCTCTAGAAATATTTATCAGTTTTCTGAAAGGAGGAGGGGGGAATGGGAGGTTTCCCATTCTCGTCCCAGATATTTGGGATGGGTTTGGGGTCACCTTTGTGCACAAGATCTGTCCCTGCAGCTCCTCAGGGAAGGGAACATCGCTGGTTTGGGGTGAGGAGCTGGAAGTGGGGTGGCATCTTGCAAATCTGAGCTCTGACGACAGCAAAATCTGGCCTGGGGGACTTCAATGCATCACTTTAGGGTGGATTTGAATATTTTGTCATGTTTAAACATTGAGCTGTCAAACCCAGCTTTACCAAACATCAATTTACTGCCCAAAAAAAACCCCATTTTGGGGCAATTTTTAGTGCCATGAGGGCACCTGGTGCGTGTGGGGGCATCTCAGTGAGCAATGGGCTCAGGGAAGGGAGTCAGGGATGCACTGCCAGGGGCAGGAGAGGGGTTCTGGATGGATGGATGCCCTGGAAAACCTTGAACTGCCCTGTCCTGGTGGGCAAAGATCTGGGAATGTCTCTCAGGAGATCAGTCCTGGGATGTTCAGGGTGCTGAATCCATGGGAGGCAGCCCTGGGATGTTGAGACCATGGGAAATGAAGCTCTGGCATGTTCAGGATGCTGAATCTATGGGAGATGCAACCCTCAGATGTTTGGGATGTTCAGTCCATGGGAGTTCAGCCCTGAGATATTCAGGATGCTGAATCCATGGGAGATCAACCCTGGAATGTTCAAGATGTTTGATCTGTGGGAGATGCAGCCCTGGAATATTCAGGGTGTTCAATCCATGGGACACCAGTCCTCGGATGTTCAATCCATGGAAAATGCAGCCCTGGGATGTTCAGTCCATGGGACATCAGCCCTGGCATGTTTGGGATGCTCCATCCATGGGAGAGATCAGCCCTGGGATGTTCAGGATGTTCAATCCATGGGAGATCAGCCCTGGGATGTTCAATCCATGGGAGATCAACCCTGGGATGTTCAATCCATGGGAGATCAACCCTGGGATGTTCAGGATGCTGAATCCATGGGAGATCAGCCCTGGGATGTTCAGGATGTTCAATCCATGGGAGATGCAACCCTCAGATGTTCAGGATGTTCAATCCATGGGAGATCAACCCAGGGATGTCCAATCCATGGGAGATCAACCCTGGGTTGTTTAGAACGTTCAATCTGTGGGAGATCAAACCTGGGATGTTCCAATCCATGGGAGATCAACCCTGGGATGTTCAATCCATGGGAGATCAGCCCTGGGATGTTCAATCCATGGGAGATGTAACCCTGGGTTGTTTAGAACGTTCAATCCATGGGAGATGCAACCCTGGGATGTTCCAATCCATGGGAGTTCAGCTCTGGGATGTTCAATCCATGGAAAATGCAACCTTGTGATGTTCAGGATGCTGAATCCATCAGAGATCAATCCTGGATGTTCAGACCATGGGAAATGCAGCCCTGGGATGTTCAGGATGCTGAATCTATGGGAGATCAGTCCTGGGATGTTCAAAATCCATGGGAGATGCAACCCTGGCATGTTCAGGATGCTGAATCCATGGGAGATGCGACCCTCAGATGTTTGAGATGTTCAATCCATGGAAAATGCAGCCCTGGAACGTTCAGGATGTTCAGTCCATGGAAAATGCAGCTCTGGGATGTTCAGGATGCTGAATCCATGGGAGATCAGCCCTGGGTTGTTTAGAATGTTCAATACATGGGAGATGCAACCCTGGGATGTTCAATCCATGGAAGATCAGCTCTAGGATGTTTGGCATGTTCAATAAATGGGAGATGCAGCCCTGGGACTTTTAATCCACGGAAAATGCAGCCCTGGGATGTTTGGGATGCATCATCTATGGGAGATCAGCCCTGGGATGTTCAATCCATGGAAAATGCAGCCCTGGGATGTTTGGGATGCATCATCCATGGGAGATGCAACCCTGGGATGTTCAATCCATGGAAGATCAGCTCTAGGATGTTTGGCATGTTCAATCCATGGAAGATCAGCTCTAGGATGTTTGGGATGTTCAATCCATGGAAGATCAGCTCTAGGATGTTTGGCATGTTCAATAAATGGGAGATGCAGCCCTGGGATGTTTGGGATGCATCATCCATGGGAGATGCGACCCTAGGATGTTCAATTCATGAGAGATCAGTCCTTGGATGTTCAATCCATGGCAGATGAGCCCTGGAATGCCCAATCCTCACTGCAAAACTCTCCTGAGCACATCCCAATCCCCCTTTGGGTCCCACTGCGCAGACCTGACCTCCAAACCCCAAATACCCAAGTACCCAGAGCACCTTCCCAAAATCCCAAACCCAGGAGCTGCTGGGGGCCCTTTGCCAGCCCAGGGGAGCAGGAGAACATCTGGGAGAACGGGAAACGCGTCCTCCTTGTCCTGCCTCGATATTGCTTCGCTCAAGCAAAAATAAATTGGAAAAGAAAATTGGCCCCTGCACCAATTTGGGGCAGTTTCTGGATTGTGCAGCGTGGCAAAGCCCCCGACGGTGATGGATCGCTGCATTAACCCAAAGCTGCGTCCCCTGATTCCCTTTTATTACCACTCGTGGTGGCAGACAGAAAAACAGATTACACTGGAGATCAAATCGATAGGAACTTTATTTACTGGCCTTTTAAAAACATATTTCTGGGCTTTATAAAAACATACGGCAGATGCCAGGGATGGGCCTTGTCTCCTTGTTAAAAAGCAATTTACCTGGGCTGGAGCTGCTACCTTTTACCTGCTCCTCCAGATTTGTTTTCATCCCAAGGTTTGACAACTTCCTCAGAGCCTTCTTTAGGCCGTGCCATCACTTTTTTAGGATACAGGAAGGAATTGGATTTTTTTTTTCACAACAAAATCTAGAAATAAAGTGTTTTTCTCAGGGTTTCTACCCCAAACTCAACTTTTGAAAACTTGTTTTTGCAAGCAGCCGATTTGCACATCCTTGAGCTCAGCTCCTTCCTGCTGTCCCTCAGCTTTTTGGGATAAAGCTGGGATGAAATAGTGATGGGGAAAAGCCTCCCCAGCTGAGTGACCCATGGGATGGGACACTCAGGGCTGGCTTTGAGCTTTTTGTGCCTAAAACTGTGGCCAGCACCCACGTGCTGGGAATTGGAGCTGTGCCCTTGGGAATGGGAGGAGGAGGAGTTTCTCCCAAGAACCCACAAAAAACCCACTCTGCTTCTTTTCCCTGATTCTCCCCCTTTTGTGAAGCACTTGGTGGCCTGGTTGGGGACAGGCCTGGCTTGGGACAAGCCTGATTCATAAAGAGTTTTGTGTTCCCATTATTTGGGCGCTCGTTTGTGTGAGGAAATTAATTTCTTTTAACAAAGGCAAGTTCAGCTTTGTTCCATCCCCTCCCGGGATGTGCTGCAGGGGTGGCAGGAGGGGACGTGCAGCTGGGCTGGGGAGGGACCTTTTTGTGGCACTCAGGTTCCATGCACGCCTTGCTGGAGAAGATGGGTTGGAAGCAGAAGATTTCTGACAGTTTGTGTATCCCTGCTGGCTCATGGAGCCGTCTGGAGCTGAGGAGCCACCAGCGTGGTTTTCTCCCTCTCTCAATCCTGTCTGGGCTCCTCAGAAACAATGGCCCAACATTCCTCCCTGCTGCTGGCAGCCGAGATTGCCGGGATGAGCCCAAGCCCCCGGTGATGAGCTGGGTTGGTTCCCATGCCCTGGCATCGCTCCGTGGCATTCCAGCACCCCCGGCTCCTCAGGGGGAATGGTGTGAGGGATCTGAGCTTCCACAGGGCCTCTCGGAGGGCTTTGGAGCGGGGTGCCAAAGCCGAAATGAATGTGAGTGCTGAGGGCTCTGCGTGCCGCCTCTGCCCTGTCCTCTGCTGACCCCCTGCTGCCGTTCCATGGGGGATTTATTGGGGTGTGACCCCTCCGAGCCAAGCACTGCTCAAATCTGGGGGGCAGGAAGGTTTTTCTCCTTGATGGGAATGGCTGGAGTGGTTCAACATCACAGTGATGTTGTCCCCGAGGGCTTTGGAGCGGGGTGCCAAAGCCGAAATGAATGTGAGTGCTGAGGGCTCTGCGTGCCGCCTCTGCCCTGTCCTCTGCTGACCCCCTGCTGCCGTTCCATGGGGGATTTATTGGGGTGTGACCCCTCCGAGCCAAGAACTGCTCAAATTTGGGGAGCAGGAAGGTTTTTTTGCCTTGATGGGAATGGTTGGAGTGGTTCAACATCACAGAGGTGTTGTCCCATGTGTGCTGAGGGTTCTGTGTGTTGCCGCAGCCCTGTCCTCTGCTGCCACCCCTTCCATGGGGGATTTATTGGGATGTGACCCCTCCAAGCCAAGCACTGCTCAAATTCCCATTCTTTTGAGGGGCAGGAAGGATTTTCCCCTTGATGAGATTGGCTGGAGTGGTTCAACATCACGGGGGGTGTTGTCCCCTGTGTGCCGCCTCAGCCCTGTCCTCTCCCACCACCGTTTCCATGGGGGATTTATTGGGATTTGACCCCTCCAAGTCAAGCACTGCTCAAATTCATCTTTTTGGGGAGCAGGAAGGTTTTTTCCCCTTGATGGGATTGGCTGGAGTGGTTCAACATCATGGGAGGTGTTGTCCCCTGTGTGCTGAGGTCTCTGTGTGCTGCCTCAGCCCTGTCCTCTCCCACCACCCCTTCCATGGGGGATTTATTGGGGTGTGACCCCTCCAAGCCAAGCACTGCTCAAATTTGGGGAGCAAGAAGGTTTTTTCCCCTCGATGGGAATGGTTGGAGTGGTTGGTTCACCAACATCAGGGTGCTGTCCCCCACCAGGCCCTGGTGCCACCGGAGGGGACCGGGGGGCAGCTGGTGCCACACGCCAGGAGAGCCTCGTTCCATGAGCAATCCTGGCAGGAATGTCACTTCACATCCATCTCCTGACCTCCCCGTTCTCTGGACCTTTAACCACCCTGGACAAACATCATTTTCCCCAAGGCAGAGGCCGGGAAGCACCTCCAGGTCATCCCCGTGCCTCGGCATCCCCCGCTCGCTCCTCGTTTTCCGCAGCAAAAAAAAAAAATGTTTGAAGGCGCCGCTGATTTTTCCCTTTGATCCCTGTAAACACTATACAGTAATCAAAGTTTAAGCTGCTTTGGGTGAAATAATTGCTTAACAATCATATAAGACAAAGTGATTCAACAAATGACAATTAGGACTTGTGATCTACAGAACAGATGCATTCAGTGTAGCATATTATAATGTGCTAATAGGAGATTGACAGCACAATAATAGGAGAGAACAGCCACTCAGCCTATAATTCCCAACCAAATGTGAGGCTGTCCACAGAGCTCAAATCCGAACAGGCTGTAAAATTAGAGGTAAGAAGGCACAAGTTTCACAAAGACTCATTAGCAGGTTGGCTGTGAATTTCCAAGGAAGGGGGGAAAATTCCTGCTGGAGGATTTACTCGCGAAAGGAAGGAAGGGGAGGGGGGGAACCTCAACCTCCGCACGTCTTTACGCTGGGAATGAGTAACCTCGATCACACTGGGCTCCAACAGGCTGGAGCTGTTGCCGGATGCCAGCCAGGTTTGGGAGCAGAGGGCGGATGCATGGAGCAGACACCGGTGTGAAGGACGGAACGAAATGAGGATTGATATGAGCACGGAGCTCCACCGGGCGTTCCCGACGGGAATTGGGCACTTCCCAAGCCTTAAATGATACTGATGGGTGACAGGGGCATCCTTTAGCCCTGTCCATGGCAATTAAGGCTTGTGCTTTCTCTCTGTGGGGACACAGAGGGATGGGGACGTGTGGGGAGTGGAGCTGTCAATCTCCACACGTGCGGAGGCAGGAGCTGGATCCATCCCTGAACCCCTACACACCCTGGGATAGCATTCTCTGTGTGCTGCTCTCTGCTTCCTTCCAGAGAGATCAAAGGGACTTTAAATTCCCAGCTCTGGTGACAAAACAGATTTCAGCTCGTCTCTGGTCCTTCCCGCGCCCCACGCACGTGTTCCACCAATGTGGAATTTGGCCATGTTTTATTATTAAATAAACATGCCAGAAAATGCACTTTTTGTGCATGGGGGAGGATGAGAAGGTTTGGTAATTAAAACTTCCATCCGTCAACGCTTTGCTCCCAGAGATAATTGTGTGGCTCCCGCAGATGGATGTTTTGGATGGAATTAACCAGTGGGAATTGGGGCTGCTGTGGCTGAGGGGATGGGATGTGCCAGGAGCTGCCCAGGATTCCCGTGGAACATCCTGGGGAAGGTGTGATCATGCTCTGCTTGGGAATTTGTTGGGAATTTTGCTTTTTGTCTCAGTTTATTGCACGGGCAAGTGCTTTAGATGCACTTTATTTTCACCTGCAAATCCCAAAACTGCAGGGATGCACCCGCCATAACAAATATCAATTTTACAAGAATTTTATTAATTGCACAGCCAAACTGAGTTGTAGAAACACATAAATCTGATGAAAACAATACAATTTTTCTTTCCCTTTGCCCCATCTTTGGATTTTCTTGGCATGTCCAGCCTGTGATGTGCCAGCGTGGGCATCGTTGGGCACTTGGAATTTCAGAGCCTTACACTGGAGAAAAATCTGCAAAGATCCCTCCCCTCATCCCAACTCCAGGATTTATTTTTGAGGAGACCCTTAGGAAACGCTGCCCCCGCAGAGGCTGGAGCCCATCTGGGTTTCAGAGCTTCCACGGGGTGATCAATGGCAGATCAATGAGCCTCAAGGGCACCTGTCACCCTCGTGGTGTCTCCTGACATGCCCCAGACCTGTCTGGGATTTTTCAAAAGGAATTAATGGCATTTTGGGTGGGCAGGAGGGTTTATAGCAGCAGGCAGGTTCCTCCCGATGCTCCTGGTGCTTGAAAATTGAATTTGTGAGGTTTATAATTTTTTTAATTATGGGGGAAATGGGTGTAGCTCCCCTTCATCTTCCTGGCATCCTCCTCATTCTCCTCAGCTCCTCCTGATTCCATGGAGCTTTCCTGCTCTGGCCTTGGACATTTCTTGGGCTGGGAAAGGCCCCAGACCCGCCTGGGATTTTTCAAAAGCAATTAATGGCATCTGGGGTGGGCAGGAGGGTTTACAGGACATTTTTAGGGCTGGGAAAGGCTCCCCTTCATCTTCCTGGCATCCTCCTCGTCCTACCCAGTTCCTCCTGACTCTGTGGAGCTTCCTTGCTCTGGTCTTGGATATTTTTAGGGCTGGGAAAGGCCCCAGACCTGCCTGGGATTTTTCAAAAGGAATTAATGGCATTTGTGGTGGGTATGAGGGTTTATAGCAGCAGGCAGGTTCCTCTCCACGCTTGAAAATTGAAATTGTGGGGTTTGGAACTGTGTTGAATTATGGGGGAGCTGAGCATGGCTCCCCTTCATCTTCCTGGCATCCTCCTCATCCTCCTCAGCTCCTCCTGACTCTGTGGAGCTTCCCTGCTCTGGCCTTGGACATTTTTAGGGCTGGGAAAGGCCCCAGACCTGCCTGGGATTTTCCCAAAGGAATTAATGGCATTTGGGGTGGGCAGGAGGGTTTATAGGACATTTTTAGGGCTGGGAAAGGCCCCAGACCCACCTGGGATTTTTCCAAAGCAATTNGGGAATTGGGAATTTGCCTGGCAAACACAGCCTGACCCTGCTGCCACCCTCCCCTGGGATTATCCAGGCATCTCCCAGCCCTGCTCTGGCATCTGGGATGCCTTGAGCCTGCTCAGAGCCTGGATTTTGGCAGCAGACGCCCTTGAGCAGCCCTTGCCAGGTCCCTCGCTGGCAGGGAATCCTGCTCCGTCCCGCTCCGCCGCTCCAGCTGCACTTCCCAAACATCACCTCCCACTGCAGGGAGCATCCCGGGGAGCTCAGCCCCAGCCCTGGGCTCGGAGCATCATTCCCGGAGCCTTCCTCCTTCCCTCCTCCCCTGCAGCATCTTCCTTCCCCGCCAGCACAGGAGCCTTTTTTCCATGGATGAGTAATTCTTCCCAATTTGGGGGCTCCTTCCTGCGCTGTAACAACCCCGAGCTCGCCTGCCTTTTTCTTTTTCCAGCTGCCATCTCCAGCAGAAATTCCCTTTTTTTTTCCTCTTTTTTTTTTCTCTTTTTTTCCCCGGCAGGAGGGGAGGAGCGGGGGGGATCTCGGTTATACAATCCGGGGTTGGGGCGACTATTTTGGATCCCTCCTTCCTGCCTCCAAATTGCAGCTCCGAATGTGACAAGTTACAAAACACTTGAGTCATTTCTCTCTCTCTCTCTCTCTCGAGCGCGCTGCCTTTTTCCCCCACAAGGGTTTGGGTTGGTTTAAATGGCAAAAAAAAAAAAAATTAAAAAATAAAATAAGAAAAGGAAAAAGGAGGATGGGGATGGGGATGGGGATGGAAATGGGGATGGGGAGGGGGGAAAAGGCGGCTCCCAGCCCCCACGCAGGGGAACTCGCGGGGCTGTTTATGTAAGATGCTCATGTTCTGCTGAGCTGCAGCGAGAGCTGTTGTCGATTCCCAGGAAAACCCACGGCTGCCCACGTAGGATCTCCCGAGCAGGGTTGTGTAACGGGGAGCCAGGCAGCCGGGAAGGAAGGGGGGGGTCGGGAGATCCTGCTTTGGGAGGGGGGAAAGCAGGGATGGCTGCGTTGGAAGGAGTGGGAAAAGTCCGCGGTGCAGCAAATGCGGCTGCTGGGATGTGCTGCCAGCAGGTTTTGGG
>WBNQ01023748.1:0-10392 GCA_013401375.1 Spizella passerina | reverse complement strand
GGGTGGGGGGGGGGGGGGGAGGGGAGGGGGTGGGAGGGGATGGGATGGGATGGGATGGGATGGGATGCGATGGGCAAGCGCTGTGGGGCAGCTGCTTGTACTGAGTCAGTGGCTGCTCCAGCAAGCAGCCTGGTTTTACAGTCTTACAGGAAACATTCTCATGTAGACCTCAGCTCGTTTATTAAATTGTTTGATTTGGGAAATAGATTTAAGCATAGGGGTGAAGGCTGTGGGCTCTGCAGTCACATGAGCCTGGTATGGAGGGGCTTGACAGCTGGCCTGCAAGCAAAGCTGAGTTAATAGAAGAAATAACAACTGATGATTTTCGAGTATCCATAGCAAGGAAGAAGACAAGGCTGTCAGCATGGAAATAGATTAGAAAAGATACATGAAAATTTTTGTAAGCTAGACTTCGTGCATAAATAGATGTGTATAGGTGCCTTATTAAATTTCTGTCTAACTTTTTCCAATTGTATTGATGTTAATTGCAGTGAATATAATAAATTATTGTGATGTGGTTAATGACTTAAGATCACACTGTGTTAAGAGTATATAAGCTGGAGAACATGCAGAATAAAAAGCTTTTTTCTTCTTGGACCCTGATCACGTGTATGTCACGTCTGGCCTAACAGTGACATTCTTGATCCTTTGGGAACTCAGCAGATGAGAGTCGAGCTGAAGAAGAGAGGAGCCAGCTCAGAGTGTGGTCAGGGCAGGAACTGGGATGAGGTTCTGAGCTACTGGAGACTGGAACTCCTGCAGTGGCTTTGCAGCAGATAGGCTCTGAGCAGTCTTTAATTTGGGGGCAGCTTGGACACTTTTGAAGAGCAGCAAGCAATGCTTAGCTGCAAGAAAGAGACCCAAGGTGAGCTAGGGACCCTCCTGGCTCCATGTTCCCTGCTGGTGGCTGAGCTAAGAAATGTCCTTGGGTAAGGGCCTGGGCACTGCAGCCATCAGCCAGCACATCTCCAGGGGCAGCCCCAGGAAGGAGGACAATGGGCAGTGGTGAGCGTTCCTTACTGCTGCCTCAAAGAGAATGGGGATTGAGCAAAAAAATTAATATTCAATTAGTTAGATTAAAAACACACCCAGTTACAAGTCAACAGTTCTGCCTCAACATTTATTTTTGTGGTTCAGAGCTGTTCCTTAAAAATATTTGAAACCACCTAGGGATAGGGTAACAGTCTTCAGAAGGTAGTAAAATGTGTTCATGGCATGATGTGTCCTGTAAACCAATACAGCAGGAGAAATCTGAAATAGTCTTGCATTTTACACAGAAATTAGAAAAAATAGTGCTTAGCCAAATACCATTAAGAAGTCTTTAAATACTCTTTTCAGACCTTTCAGATTTCAAATTTCATTGCCTTAGATTTCTGTAGATATTGCAACTATTATAAAAGTTTTTTCAGATAACTACCCATTCTGTGAAATTTTGTTTTGCTATCTATGGCAAAATTAGAGACAGGCAGAATATTATCCCTCCTAAATATCTACATAGCTAAACCCTGTTAAAGCTATAGAGATCTTAAATGACATTCCTTTATTTAAAAGAACTTTATTATGTGACTTTTTCTAAAAACATCTCAGTTTGGTATTAAAAAAAAACAAAACAGTAATGATGCAAATCCAGACTCCTCAATGAGTGCCTTTTTCTTTAAAATAATGAGGAAGAGCAAAATATGATTTGGGGGCCATTTTTTATTTTGTTTTTCTCCAATAACTCAGCAATCCAGGACATCATTATTGCTTGCTTTTTACTTTTGTATGTATGGATTTTGTTTTTGAAGAAGTAAAGGTGAAGAATTAGTAGAAGGAAATGTTTTTCAATAATTTTCAATGTTCTAATATTAGTAAATAATGTGTGTTTCAGTCAAGCCTGAGAACAGCATTTGCTTTTAGCTGCTCAACATCCCGAAGCACTGGAGCTGCTCTGCCAGCACAAAGTACCATGAATAGCATGAGACCTTCTTTATGAAATATCAGCCTTCAGTACAACCCTGTGTCATGGTATAGTATCAAAACTGCCTCATTTTGGATCAAAATCACATTTAAGGGACATCTTTTAATTTTTTTATTAATTTTCTTCAATTTGTCTTAAAAAGAGATGAGAAGGTTAACATTTTTTTTACAGCTTCTGGCTTACATTTTTTTCTTGCACCTGTTGATGCTGTGAAGGGTTTCTGACATCTGATAGTTAAGGGATCCAATGGTGTACCTATTCAATTTAAGAGAACAATGGAGTTTTTAGGACAGTCTTCCAGCAAGCCTATTACTATGAAAGTTATTTCCCAGTTTATCATTTGCAGCAAAAAAACCTAAATTTTAGAAAATGCTGCAGAGTGACAAATTTTCCATACTTAAGACATCTGGTTTTTAAGTTTCCTGCTGCTATGGCAGCCTTAGCAATAAATGCATTTTAAATATCCCTTTGATGAGTCACAAGTGTCTGTTGAACTCTCTTTGTGGTGAACTACCATTTCATTACCATTCAAAGACTCCCATTGCTTTTTTTTACATCAATCGTTCTCTCTCCAATCTAATATTAAGGAAGAAAGAGGTAATGTTTCATATTTGTACCATCACAAAATCTTACCCAAGGTCCTTGATCTTCTGACACAGTCATAAGCATAGTGAGAGGAAACGTTGCATCACATTACCAAGCAGCTCCAAAACAGAGCCTCAAAAACCTTGGGTGCTCACATATCTGAAAAGCAACTTTGTAAGCATCAGGTACAGCACACTGAACTCTATAAACTCAGGATTAGCATCTCTGCTGTTTATCAGAAATGAGATCTAATAAAAAGTCACACTTGCTCCCTAAACACTACATCCGTAGATATTTCTATTTTACATGCACCCAGAAGAGAAGGATGATAATAAATAACTTGAGGTGAGATTTAAAAATAAGCCTTTTTACTATAACCACTTTCAACCTCACATAACTAAAGTTAGTCTCTTTCCTTGGGAGCTTGGAACCACTTTAGTTCTATACACAACCCCAAAAGGCCAGAGATACCTGGTGGTCTGTGGGAGCTTGCATGAGTAATTGGGGAGGTCTCTTAGGCTTCACCATTTATCTGCCTGTGACTGATGGCATCAGCCTGGGCAGTTCAGAGAACAGCTCTGGAGAAGAACTGTGTTGGGAGAACTGAATATTAAACACTGGGGGCTTCCCTTTGAGGACTGCTAACACCTCATTTTTTCTGCAGCTTTTACAAGCCACACTGGAAGGAAGTAGATACAAACAGCTTATGGTGAGGAAAAACTTATGTATATATGTATCCTGTTTGTTTTTTTTTTTATACACGTGCTCAGTCTTGTAATCTCCACTTAAAAAAATGTGCACTTTTGTAGAAAGGATTTCTATTTTTAAATAAAAGTCAGTTAATTTACTTTGAAGAGATAATGGATGCAGGTAATCTTTTGAATACACCTAATGAGCTTATTTGGCTTTTTGAAGTCAGTTTTCTGTCTCAACAGGCATCCTTAGTGATATTTTTAGTTGCAGTAAATAATTTCATAAAATAATGAGGTTTTCAAGAGGGAATTTAGTCAAGCTAGAATCCTAAGACTAGAATACATTTCTTAGCAACTGCAGATTGGCATTTTTTTAAGAGAGTACAGTCTTCATCTCCATTTTTGGAAACTATTCCACATAAAGGGAACCAGTAAAATTCCAATGGAGACACTCCTTAGGCTGTTACTTTACTGTAGTGCATTTTAATTTGCATTACTATTGCTAAAACATGGCCTGGAGTTAAAAATGATTAAATTTACTAAGTCCTTAAAATTAGCTATTTTTCTGCATAAAACCTTTAGTTTAGATTTGTAGCTTTAAGCAGCCATTTTATTCTAGAATAAAATAGTCTGTTTTAATGTTATTAAGGAGAGTTTCTGAGATTCCTGCTTAAGAAAATGGCCCCAAGACCCCATCCACCTCTTCAAAAGAACTTTAAAACTTGCCCAACCCACATCACTGACCTATTTAGTAACACAGAATGCTGCATGGATTGCTAGTGCCTTTAACTATATTTTGGCAGAACTAAAATTGAGAAGTGCAAATGGCTCCACTTTTCCACTGTAATGCAATTTTACCAATATTAAATTTACTTAATTCTTATTCCTAATTTTTTGTAACAAATGTTTATCAAGGCACTTCATAACACAATTAGAAGTATCATGAGATCTGTTTTCAATTCTGTGTTTAAAAGTCAGTCATCAACTGACTAAAACAAAATATGGATGTATGATTCATTCTTTTTATGCTCAGAAGTGTATTAATTTCTCACTGTCATCTTTGTTCCAAGTTTCAAAGGCAGGATTCAAAGTCCACTACAGCTGATGGAGGTATTTCCATTGATTTTCACTAGGCTTTGGTCAAGCCCCAGATGTCAATGAACAAGCTGAAACTCACAGAATCTCCTTGTTTACAGAAGTGATGAAGCAGGTCAAAATCCTCATTTAATCTCACTGTGGGGGATAGGCCATTGATGAAAGAGCACACTAGCAAAAGGCAGATGTGGAAGAGACAGACCTGAAACAACCTGCTGTGCAAGTGCCATTTAATTACCTTAGTTCTGTGATCTTAATTCCTCTTGATACAACCTGCTACAGACTGAACATTTCAGAATAAACATTAGGCTATTTCTGTTCCCTCTCTTTGTTTCCAATTACCTTTGATGCTGGCATAATGGCTGAATGTGCACAATGTTGTAGAGTGCAGTGGGAAGCTTGAAGAGAGTTTTACCCCATGGGTGAGACTGTGTGGCCCTGTCAGACCACCCAGGGAAATCCTTGACTCCAGCTGTTTCCTTCTGCCCTAAAGCCCAGTGTTTTTGTGTTGCCCTTTTCTCTCATGGACATCCTTCTAGGTTTGAAATCTGCAGCAATTGAACTGATTCCACTTTTTCTTATTACCCAAACATGTACATATCTTTCTTAAAATGCACAGTCAGGTGGATTATTGCATAGGTTGTGTAAAACCAGGTGACTTTTCAAGGCGCCACCAGTGTTGGCTCTGCTGGTGGCCACATCAGTCATCGTTTAATGAATGTGTTCAGAGGGTGAGTCTGAGCCTCCATGCACAGAGGAGGGGACCCCAAACTGCAGGATAAGCACAGCTGACAATATGAAACACCTATTGCATGGCAGGCACGCCAGTTCTGAAATGTGGAATAACAAAGGATGAAAAGTCAAGGTATTACCTTTGTGCATCATTTCTAAGAGAAACCATAACTATCACAAGTTCACAAACCAAAATGAGACTTCATGTGAGAGACATCCTGTGAGAAACCAGCACAGCTTTGTTGTCTCCAAATCAGTGACCATTTACATCAGCTGTCAGTCTAGGAAGGTAACCCAAAACTTGGGGTGGTAAACTCCTCTGAGGAATTTACTTCTGTACTACAAGTCAGTATAGAAGCCTCGTGGTTCTAGTTGACATTCATCTACAGGAATGTTATCATAACATTTGCAAGTAGAAAGTATGTTTGGTGGTATAATCATAATCCCAGCATGATCCTCAATTAACACTCTTTCATGAGGGAAAGATCAAAAGTTCCCAAGGGCTCTTGTTCCTCCTAGCAGCACACACACACACAAATTCTTCTATTGCAAATAGATCTGTCAGCACAAAAGAAAAAACTATTCTTGTCTGTGTCAAATGTGTTTCTGTGTTTAGAATTCAGGGTCATTTATTCTAATGATTTTCCTAAGAATCTATGCAAACTATTTAAATTTCTGTTTGTTCTCATATCAGCTGTTATACCAGATAGGGTCTAGACATACACAAGATAGGGTCTGCTGATTTTAGCAACTGAGTGCTTGGATGCAAAATGAGCAGACTCACTGAAGCAGATGAATAAGCCTCTACAGAACACCCACAACATTACAATATTTTCCTCCATGCTACTGCAAGAACACAAAGAAGAAACACAAACTCAAATAAAACATTTGACAATATTAAACAATATTAATTCTCTTGGGATTGTCTGAATCAAAATTCTAAGTGGCTTGAAAGCCTGAAAACAGTTAAATGGGAAAAAATATACTTGTTTTATAGTGCTGTGCACCTCCACTGCAGTACTGCAAGTAGAGAAAGTATATATGGTCATAAAAAAACTAAATAAATTCAAAAGCCTTTTTGCTAACTCTTTAGCATATAATTGCACAAACAATCTGAATCAGTCTGTTGACTCTTATGCACAACCTCAGGACAGGAAATATCTGCCTTTTTCTTCTTTTCTCTGTTGAAATACCATATGTTGTGCCTTCAAAATTGTTGATAGCCTTTTTCCCCAGAGCAGTTTCTTTAATGAATGTTTAGTGCTATCACCAAGCAGTTAATGGTGAATTTTTGGTCAGAACAGAAGGTGCTCTTCATGGAAGAAGACAGGTCAAAAAGGGAAAAGGCCTTTGTTGCAGTTTCCAGCTCTGTGGCACTGACAGAAGAGTCTTTGCACATCCATATGCTTCAGGTGTTAATGCACAAGATAGGCAATGACAGCAGAATTAGTGTCAATATAGCATATTATACAGGTCTGTGAACCCTGCATTGCCCCAGATTCCTGAATCTAAAAAAAATTGCAGCATGACCAAGTGCAGGTTGTCAAATGACAACATAAGTTTTGTAAAAAGCAGGACTCAAGAAAATATGGCCATTTCAAACCTAGTAGATTCCACATGGAATAGGCATGCTGCTGAAGGAAAAGTAGTTATGAAGCATTTTCAATTATTAAAGCAAAGTGGAAACAGAATAAATGATGATAGATCTAAATTTACAAAAAAAAATATATACTGATCTTTTTAAGGAAACCTCTTTAAGGAAAAAAGTATAAGGACATTTTATTTTTTAAAAAGAACTGCATATTGTCTAAGGTAGAAATCTTTGGACTGTCTTGTGTGATGAAAACTTGGTTGAATTAAAATATGTCTCTGCATAAAAAGAGGGTATATTAACCTTTCCTATTCAAATTAAGCATGCCTTTGAAAGAGAATTTAAATTGAGTAGTAGCCTGGAAGCTTTGATTTACATCAAATAATTGGATGTAGACTTCCAACATGTAAAGCAGGCAGCAACTGAAAATTATCTGAATCAAAACAAGATTTTCAAAATCATCACTGAATTATTTGGAACAAAGGCCATGAGTATTGGGAACAAAACCAAGAGTGAGAAAAATATTAAAGCACAGATGATTCACGTAGGAAAATCTTCTATGTAAAATAATAGCCTCTCTGACTACTACTGGAATTGAAAATTATATTACAATATCAGCTAGATGGTTAAGTGCTCAGGTCAGAAAAACAAATCAAGTGCTAGAAACGACAAGAAAGGAATGGAGGACACAACAGGAAACTTTTTTTCTTTCCCCCATGTGAACCCCATGTGCCTGCACCTTGGCTATTCTGGGATGTAACCCAGAAACTAGAATGGGTTCAGAGAAGGACAGCAGGGACGATAAAAGTCTGGAAACTTTCTGTGAGGAGCAAGTGCCAGCACGAGAAAGAAACTGCTGAGGAGGGAATACAGTAGAGGCCTCTGCAGCCATTAGCAACAGAGAGAATAAAGGGAGACCAATTGTGTTTTACAGTTCAAGAGACAGCAGTATTACTCTCAAATAAAGCAAGAAGGCAGCAGGTGCAGAAAAAATAACAGGAGGTGATCTTCCACACAATGAGTGAATAAGATATAAAAACTCTTGAGTTAGAGTTGTTCAGTGCAGAGGAGTATTTGGATTCAATAAGTGGTTGGGCAAATGCAAGAAGAAATATCCACAGGTGATTAAGTTAAGGGGCATCACTCTCTGAAAACACCACTCACTACATGATCACTGGGTTTTTTGTTGTGCACCAGACACGCCCTGTTGTTTGCTACAGATATGTGGGTTAGAAGGACCGCTGGCTTAATGTGTCATTTTTATACTCTTAGGTTGCTGTAGTTTTGTGCAAATACAAATTTTATTTGTATTGTGCATTAGGTTGATACACAATGCAAATAATCTTCCACCTGTCAAAAAGGACAGGAGCATCAGGGAGCTAGGGATCTGTAAACTAGAATTAAATAATAAGTTAGTGATAGTGATTTTACCATCAAAAACAGCAATAAGCATTTCTTACATAAAGGCAGGTTTGTTGCCACACAAGCAGAAGGAATATTAAAAAGTGATATAACAAGATTGCTACTTAGAAATCTAAAGGCATTTGTGGTGCTTTAGCATATGGGAATTTAGGTTACCCGTTGATACTTGGCTCTGATTTCAGAAAACAACATAATTACTTTTTAAATGTTACATAATGTGAATCTTTAGCATATCTTTTAACACATTATCCCTTTTAAAACAAATTTATAATCCATGAGAACTGATCAAAACCTTGGAACACTTTTGATGTTAGATAAGGTAGAAGCTTAGAGACAAGTTCATTAACTAAGCACAGAAAGGAGCAGTGGTGTAAGTACCATAGGAAAGTAAGCTATGAATAAAGGGGGAAAAGCTCAGTGAGGTCTGTCCAAAACAATCTTTCAGCAGTAGCAGCAGAATGACCAATGACTGAAAACAGTTAATCCAAGCCTCTCTGTCCTTTAAAGGCGCTTCAAGAACCCCTACAAAGACTGTAGTGATACTGCAACATGCCCAGCCCAGAAAACTCACTCCTTAGGTTTTACTGCAATTGAAGTGTGTCCTTCAAGTATTAGTGTTTCTCTGTATCTTCAATAATTGCATTCAGTTTCTTGGCTGAACTAGTTTAGGGGAGAATTTACTGCTCACAGAGCCTGTCAGTGCTGCTCAGCAATCCTGCAGTGATTGCTCCTCAGGACACTTACACTGCCTTTGCAGGGCTGTGGAGGCAGTAGCTGGGGGAGGATGGATGTGGGCTGCAGATTCAAAGGCTGATATAACCTACTGAGACTCAACATCTTGGGCTTCTTCTAATATTAACAGTCAGAGCTGTGGGGTCCTTCAGAAAGAGGTTCAGGATGAATTTCTAATTTCACCACTTTGAATCTCTCTCTGGAGTGCTTATCTCTCTGCACTGATGTGCAGGCAGCTAGGGCACTGGGCTTGCTATGCTAATATTGAGCTTTGGGACACTCTTGCCCTTTGAAGATCTGTCACTGCTTGCCAGAAGCCTGTTGGATTTTGCAGTAACATCACAAAGCCCCCGAGAGTGCCAGGGAGGCTGAGAGCAGAGGCTCCAGCTTGGCTGGAAACACAAACCACAGAAGGTCAATGACTCATGGGTGCAGGAATGCAGCCTTGGGAGCTGGGAAGAGCTGGTTTGGGGAGCTGGGCAGGGCTGGCTGGGGCAGCAGGGAATTGCAAAGAGAGCAGAGATGTCATTTATGTATGTAAATCATCCTGTACATGGTGAAAACACAAGATAACAGGCAAGTGTAGATAACAGACACAGTCCCTACTAGGGGACAAAGGAAGAGCAGAAATTGCTCCAGCACCCTCTCTTCCAGTCACAGAAGAGTAATGTCTGAGCAATGTCACTGCTCCATCATTGCCACCACCTCCCTCACTTTCTGTAATGAGGGAACACTTTCTGATTTGCCATCCCCTTCCTTTTGCTCACATGATCCAGCAGTTCAATGTAAAGATTTTTCCTTTATCAAATCCTCAGGTTAAGTAAATAAGTACATTGAAGAGTGGTTTGAATCTCTCTGTTTTCTGCTTCTACTTTCCCACAGGACGGTGTGATTTATTACCCCAGTGATTTATTATCAAACCAGTGTGAAACTGGGTGCAAGAGTTGTGATGATGTGCATACATTGGAAATGTTTAACAGTTTAGAAGTGAAATTAAAATTATGAGATGGCGAAGTGAACTGTGAAAATACCTGTTATATGAGAGAGGCTAAGAACCAATGGCTCAATGAATGTCACTAGTTTTTCCATAGTGTTTAAAAAATGACACTTGAACACACACAAAAAGTTATTTCCAAGTAGATAACTCAATTGTACCTATTTAATTTACAACACTTAGCAATGACTGCTGACCTGCAGAACTGTCTCTTTATTCCTTCATAGATGGAATAGGACACCCCATTGCTAAGTGGACTAGATTTGGTTTATCTCCCTAAAAGGCTTCAATTGTTTCAGGAGAAGTCTTCCAGATGAAGTAAAACAAATCTTATTTCCTCCTGTATGACTATTCTGACATTAGAGCAAAATATTCACTTTTTGAACCATGACACACTCCAAGAGCCTTAGTAGCTAAAGTCACAGAAATTCAGTGCAAAACCTTCTTTGCAGCTGCCATCATAATTTCTCTAGTCACCTTCTTCAGCAGGCGCTCTGCCTGATTTACACCTTGGAGCTTGCTGCATTTGAAATTGCATTGTTATTGCCACACCTTTGAAAGATGGAATCTGGAGTTCAGTCATCACAAT
>WBNQ01023747.1:0-36109 GCA_013401375.1 Spizella passerina | reverse complement strand
TATTTCTTTCAGCTATTTATTTTGCATTTCATGAGACCTTCTGCAGATGCAGTGAGCTATCACTCTATTCTGCTCACAGAGCATCCTGAGATCTAGATGCTTCAAAACCTGGGTGCATTGTAATGACTGTATAGAATATCTCAATGAAATTCTACATCCGCACCCTTGATAATTCATTTGATTTCAAGTGCAAATACTCACTGCAGCTTTTGCAAATGCTGATATAAGCCATGGAGTGAATGTTCACAAAACTCAACCTCCTGTGCCCCGATCCTTCATAGATTTCATCCCATACATGAGATCACCTTTTTCACAGGAATTGTGTAAAACATTGCCTCCCCCTAATGAAATTTTTATTTTCCCCCTCTCTTGCTGCAATTACAAATGCATTGTACAAGTCCACCACGGTTGTGCTTCTTTAATTTTGTTATAACACCCAGGGAATAATTAGTTCTGTATCTTCTAACAGCAAATATATTCATTCAAAAATTAAATATTTACTTGCCAAAGAACCATCACAAGTTGTCATGAGTGCTTGTCTTCATTATGTGTGGGAAATTAAATGGACTTTGTACCATAATTCTGCTGGTATAATAACGGATTATGCCCAACAAGGGAAAAGTGACCCCATTTGGTTGGAAAGTAACACTTCCTTCTCATTAAACTTTACTTCATATTGCAACAAGCTCAGGTCTTATCAAATATGACAAGTTCAGACTTAACTGTGCTGAGCCAGCCTGTCTGCTCAGGAGGTACAGGACTAACCTAGTTTAGATTTGGAGAAAACCTTGGGCAGTCCCAAATATCCACTGTTGGTGAAACATGTGCAGCCAGAAGATTTCTCATTCCTTTCCCATCTGCCAACACAGAATGAAGGGTGAATGCTCCAAATAAAAAATAAAACCAATTTTTTTAAAAGCCCCAGAATCAACATATTGAAAGCTAAAGGTACAGAGTTTGCCCAGAAGTCTGTACCCAACTGCAGCTGCTTTGCCCTTTCCAGCTTGGTGGAGATAGATCAGAAAGCATCAAAGATCCTGCTTTGGGTCTTGTTTTAACAGATCATAATTGTGCACAACCCATTGTCTACAGCTGAAAACAGCATTGGGACTGTTTCTGTAACAGAGACACATTAGCTAAACCCGTTTCCTTAGCATTTACTGGACCCAAAACCTAGAAGTCCCCTAATTTCTCTTTCTTGGACACATCAGTTGTAAGTAAACCCCTCTGCCCTGTAGCTGGGGCACACAATTGACACTCCCACACAGCACATTCTGTTATCCTCGTTTGTTTGCTGGCACTGGGGAATCTGATTTTTCCCCATCTTCTTTGGAACGCCATGATGCTGGAGGTTTTGAATTTTTTTAAATTTTGACCTTTGCCTTTGGGCTATTAAACACTTCTTCCAGTTCTTTTACATTAGATATCCCAACTTCCAACTGGCTTTAGGAGGTTAAAACACACAGAGAAGACCTTTAGCTTTTTACATCAACTAATCTATTGCTAAACCAGCAGCAGTCTCCCTCTCTCTGCAGATATGCTAACCTCCTGTCACTACATGAAAGGGTTTAACAGTTTCTAGGGCACAGGATACACTCAAGCACAGAATTTTGAACTGCTTTTCACCATGGATTTCATGTACAATTTGAGGCTTGCAAGGCATTACCCAAATGAGACACGACAGTTCTGCTTTTCCAACAAAAGTAGCAATAGCCACAAACACATGGCCTGGTGCCCCCTGCATGGTCAGATAAATCAGGTGTACTCCAGTGCCACAGAGTGCCAGAGCTTTGTGCCCACACCTGGGGCTCTGCATGGGCACACCTGGGCTCAAGGGCACAGGCACAGCTCCCTGTGGGCACAAGCACCACGCAGGAGCTCTGTGTCCCTCCCCACTTCCCATGACATTTTCTGAAAAATACTTTGGCCAGGATTTTTTCCTGAGAAGCTGAGCGGCTTCAGGAACCAAATATAAACAATGGTTGTCTGCTGCTGTGGAATGCAACAGGTGCATCTGTGATTGGTCTCATGTGGTTGTTTCTAATTAATGGCCAATAACAGTCCAGCTGTCTTGAATGTCTGGTCAGTCACAAGATTTTATTATCATTCCATTCCATTCCTTTCAAGCCTTCTGATGAAATCCTTTCTTCTATTCTTTTAGTATAGTTTTAGTATATAATTTTCTTTTAATAGAATATGTATATCATAAAATAATAAACCAGCCTTCTGAAACCTGGAGTCAAGTTTCTCATCTCTTCCCTCATCCTGGGACCCCTGTGAACACCACACACTGCACAGCTCTGCAGCCTCTCCAAACTTCTTCCACACCTTCCAGGAGGATGCTGTGCCAAGCTGGAGAGCAGATCTGGGCCCAGCCAGTGCCCCATGCTGCCTGCAGCCACCCAGCCCTGACTGGTGACTGGGCACAGCCTGGGCCAGGTTACTGCCCAGGGCATTGCCACAGGTGATAAACCTTCCTAAGCCACTTTTAACCATGTTTAGGATAGAGGTTTATGCACAGGCTTTAGACAAAAAATGTTGTGTGTTTCTAGGCATGTTCACAATCCTGAAACAGGGGGAATCTCACCTTGGTGATCCATGGCCAGGTGATGACTGCATGTGGCTCTGTGCTGGACACACAGGGAGCTTTTCCAGGAGCAGGAAACAGCCACACTGTCAGATTTTGCTCCTTGGGAACACTTTTCCAGCGCTGGATCAACTGCCTCAATCTTCCAGAGTTGCCTCTTCTCCTTGCCTCTCCCTGCCCAGCTCTGGATTCAGTGATGTTTAAAAGCAAGCATATGTAAAGGTTCTTTGATCTCAGCTGTTACTCAGGTAACTAGAAGCTAGGGCCTCCTCAAATGTACTCCAGCAGTGATTTTCTGGGAAAACAGGCGAATTTTGAAAGTGAGACTTAAGACAAACAGCTGAAAAGCAGTAATTTCACCAAAGAACTGCCTGTGCTCAGACAACTCACAAAAACAAACCTGACAGAGTTTGTGCTGATGTCACTTTGGCCCTGAACAGATACAAACCTGTAAACACAAGGCAGTGTGGAGCAATCATTCCCCCTCTTCCAGAATGAATAGGAAAAACTAGATTTGCTGATGTGCTGAAAATGAGCAGTAGATACTCTCAAATAGCTTTCCTGGCCAGGACCCCTCAGCAGGGAGTTTAAATCTGCCTCTTGGGCCTGCAGAGGAGATCTGTCATGAAGGAACAGAGCTGCTCACTCACCTTCTCATATGTCATCTCCAGCAGCTCTCTGACTGTCCAGAACATTTCTATTATCCACCTGTCAGTGCTAAAATGGAGAAAAGGAAAAACATGGTGTGTTCTGTAGACTACATTTTACTGAAAGGGTAAGGAATGGTTTCAATAGTGTGTTGAAAAGCATAGTACATTTTCTATATCAGGATAATTTTTTTATGTCAGGGCTTTCATTTAAGAAAATATGCTATCACTGGAACTGGAAGTCTTAATTTATTGAATATTTGTAATTAGATATTTGATTATGTTCAATATACAGTATCTTTTGATGTGCTAGCAGCCAAATGCTGCTACAACCAACACACTGATGATGACCAGACTATCTCCCCAACAGCAGTGTCACCCTCATCTTAGAGGCTCTACAACCACACTTAAATTCCTTCTCAGCAGATGGACACAGGTTTGCACACCCTCATCACCTCCATGTGCTGTGTCAGGACTGCAGACCACACCCCAGAGTGGGCTCCAAAGGGTTGTATCAACACCCCTTGGACAACAGCATCCACTGGGCTGGTCTATGCAGCCCTACACATGCACATGTGAATTATATGAGGTCTGTACAGCCCCTGAACTGGTCTGGAAATGTGTTCAAATTAATCAGAATTGTCATTAGCAGGCAGCTGCTTGCAATGCCTTGTAGTGAGGTGGAGCCTGGGCTGCCACCCAGCAGGGGTGACAGCCTCCTCTCAAACAGTCTAAAAACCCAAAAACACCTTCACATCCCAGGATCTGGCCCTTGGGATCCCATAACAACTGAGGATTTTGCAGCTCTGCAGAGGGATTTCAGCATCTTGCTGGGGAGCAGACTCTCCTGAAACATTGCATCTCAATGCTGACATCCATCCCCTGGGGGGAGAACAAGTAGGAGTTAGGACTTAACCTTTTGGGATGACAGTATGCGGCATATGCTTGAGATAATCAGTGCAATTGCTGAGTGAAAAGCTGTATTATCTTGAAATAAATATGGTTCGCCCAGAAAAGTATTAAAACAGCCTCGTGCAATATGAACAATTGTTCACATCCTGGAGCATGCAGCCCTGAGCAGTTACTACAACAAAAAGGGATTAAGTGCCTCTAATTATTATTACTGTTATCCAAACATTTTGCCATCAGTGAGCCTGTAATAAATAACCACGACATCTCATGGGTACAGCTATCAAATTTACTGTCACTAGCTGAGCTGTTCTGATTAAGAGCCAGAGTTTTTCCAGTAAACACAGATCCCTCTCTAAGGGCTGAAGAATAAATGAGAACTGAAAGTCTAAGGGGGAGAAAGAAAGGGCTCCCACGTGAGTCTCATTCTTTGCTCAGAATGTTGTGTTTCTGTGAATATAAAAGGCAGTGGTAACAGAGTCCTTACCCCACTCACAGGGACTCCTCTCCTGTGCTATCCATCAGTTACTCCACAGGCTGGAAACAGCAGAGTGCTGCAGTGCTCAGGGCACATCCCTACACTAGGACAGAGACAGACAGTGTGTCCTGTCCTGGGCACCTTCAGCAACATGAGCAATCTTCCTGTTCTTTTCCAGGCTGCTTTAAACCACCTGTAAAATAGACTGAGTTACTTAAAACTACCCTGATGCTTAAACTTACAGCTGAGCTTTTCAAAATAGATTTTATGACCCTTCTACGACAGACACTTAACACAGTTAGTTTATGTTTACTCAGCTTCCCCCATTTTTATTTTGGTTCACCAGCAGCTTCTGGTCAAGTTTCCAGCCCAAGTCTGTAAAAGTTTAATCTTTGGTAGTGAGCAGGACTAGAAGCAATCAAGGAAGAGCCACCCTCTGAGATAAGGTTTTGTAAATTCTAGACATTCAAGATACAAGTATGTGAAATAGATCAGTTTTCATCTGATAGTTTTTGTTTTCATGTTTTGGACACAATAAATGCTTTTCCAAATTCCTCTGGGGATTTCAGCATTGCCTTACCCTCTGTTTTTTTCCTGAGAAATGTGATGAAACACAAAAAGTATTCCCATTCTCCTCTGACATCTCCTGCTGGGACATAAACACCCTGCTCCACCTCAGAGCCTTGAGCCACCCTCCCTGGGACCCCAGCCATAAATGCTGTTCTCTATCAATGTTAAATGTTCCATTGCCATATTCCAGTGCTGCCCTCACTCCTGTTCAGTCTCCCTTCTTGCTGCTGAGCTGGCATCTCTCTCCCACCCATTGCCTCCATGGATCCTCTGCACTGGCCAGTGAAGCCTCATGGCAATTTTTACTGATTTCACTAAACATCATGCAGTCTTTTTGGGAGTTTCTGTAACAGAGTAGCCCTGTCATCCATCCTGGAGCTCTACAAAATTCCCTCAGGTCTGGGAAGGTACAAACTTCAGTGGGAGCTTTCTCTGTGCGTGGGGCACTCACAGAATCCAGCTGGACCCTCCAGCATCAAGGGAGACCTGGCTCTGTGGCATCTTCTCCTCCCCTCAGGCAGCTGGGATGTCACTGCCCCTCTGTGGCTGTGAATCTCACAGGAACCAGGACTGTAAGCCACCATCTCTCTATCAAACTGGTGAAACTGTCCGACAGTGCCAGAGGCTTTTAGGAGAGATGGACACACACACAGAATGTGGAGAAGCAAAGTCCTGATCTGTCCTTTGAACCTGAACTCATCAAAGTGCACTCTGCCCGGGCTATAGAGAGGGGTCTCAGAGGTTTCACCTCTTCTCTGGGACTCAGCAGTCCTGAGGTGGTTTGCCAAGGTGGTTGTTTACTGTTTGCTCCTTCAAATTAACTTTTCCTTCCTTGCTACACTGTGGTAATCTCCCCTCAGCAGACAAAGTGGCTCCTGCTGATCTCTCCACAGGGCCATTGTTTGTTGCTGTGACAATCAGAGGAGCAGCAGGAGGGGTTCAAACAGCACACACAGCTCAGAGAAGATGGGAAGAGAGAAGGACAGGGCAGAGGGAGAGGTAAAGGAGAGCACAGAGAAAAAAGAAGGAAAAAAGGAAGTTGAACAGGCTTGTTTTCCTCAAGGTCCACAGTTTCCCAGGAAGGATAAAAAAATTATCCCAGCTGGCCCTGCTAAACACAGCACAGAACAGACACAGGGATGCCAGATTCCTTTCCTGCTCCAGACAGCTGAGTAGAAGTAGCTACTTCCTAAAGAGCCATGGGAACCTGTGGGGCTGTTCCTCCTAACAGCTGGAAACACATCAGAAAGTGTTTCCAGTCCCACCTCACTCATTTTCCAGGAAGCTCTCTGAAGCATCCACCAGCAATACCCAGAAATTCATTCCTTGGAGCCAGAGCAGAACAAAGAGAACACAGAGAGGCAGAGAAAGTGAAGGGGGAGGAAGTCTTGGCAGAAAGTAAAGGAGCTTCTTTTCTTGCTGGAGTTCTCTATCCTGTAATTTACCTACAGCAGAACTGTGCAAATTTGCAATAATGGCAGGGAGACCCATTGTGAGCTACAGAACCTTATGAATTACAAAGTAATTGGAAAAACACAGTGAAAACAATGTTTTGCTCCATAAAGCATTCCTAGTTCCTTTACTGGGATGGCTACAGGTCTAGTTATTTAAAAGCACTTTGCAGTGTGCTGCCACACTTAGGAGAGGATGGTTAGCAAAGAAACAAACAAATGCTAAAGTCCTAATAAAGAGAGATTTCACTGTGAGCAAGCATATCAAAACTATTACAGCAGTAAAAATTAGGCCTAGGAAGAAATATCCAGAACCAAATGAGCTGTACTGGATTTTACAAGAGTGCAGGTTAACGAAATTACATTTGGGGCTGTTGTGCAAACCCTCACTCAATCCCCTCTGTTTTAGAGAAGCCCCTTTGTCCATGTGCAGGAGGCACAAGGCAGAGCTCAAAGCCCTGTGGTGTGAGCAAGGAGCCTCCTCTCAGCCTCCCCTCTCCTCCTGCAGTCCTTGGGGCACTCTGGGACAGGCTGAGCTTCTGGGAGCTGGCTGCTGCTGTGGATGCATCATACAGTCAGGCAGAGAGGACAAAATCCTCTGCCAGAACACTGACCTCAGGCAGACCTCAAAATGAGTCTGGGAATGGAGAGCCACAGGTGGAGCTCACCCCATGAGCTCTGGCTGGAGCACTGAGGGGCTGCACGGGCCAGGCTGCACCTTCAGGTCCATCCTGAGCCCCTGACAAGCCTCAGAACCACTGCAAAATGAGGGAAATGCTGCCCTCTGCTTTGTCATTTCTCTCCACTTCCACCTATAATACTGATACTCACCCTCATGTGCACAGTAATAAATTAGGAACATACAAGATGATAAAGATGGTTGTTTTCCCTCCCTTTTCTTTTTTTTTCTCTAGATTTGCTATAGATGTGCTAGTTAGTGATGAATGAGTTTAATCCTTGCTCTTTTCCTTTGTTGATTATTTACTGTTATTTGATTATATCCACAAAAGGGAATTTTCCAATATGTAATGTCTGTGTTAATGGGATTTGGGGCATGTATAAATCATCTGACCCTGATACCCATTGTTGACTAAGTATTTCTGAGATGGATAACTACCCACAGCCCCCTTCAAAATCCTCTATGGTTCTTTTCAACCCTCTTATTTTTTTGAACCCTCTATGAGGAACCTGCCTTCTCCCATTAAAAAACCTGTGAATGCTTTCAGAATTTGAAGAAACCAAATCCTTCTAATGGTTTTGCAGATGATTTGCTTAGGGTTGCAGTTCAGCTGCCTGAATTTTAAATCTTGATGTTATTTGCATTTGTATTACGTTAATCAGAACAACAGGCTGGCCTTACCCCCACAGATGTCTGATTCCCACAAGGGTGGGGGTTTGCTTTGAAATTAAAAATTTTGATAAATCTCTATCATTGAGTATGTGACTAATTTTCCAACTAAATTTCCCTTTTTAAATAAGATTATAAACATAAGAGGTTCAGTATTTGTAGTGTTAGGATATCCCTTCCCCAACCTTTTTCAATCAGCTTTATCAATATTTGGCCACAAACCTGGTCCACATAAATCGTGTGAGGCAGGCAGTCACCCCCAGTGCTGCCATACAAATCCAGCAGGCTGGCCTTTAAAATCACACTGCAGTGATCCCGTTTTACATGTCCAGAGATGTGTTTGTCCCAAAGGGATCCCAGTCCAGCACAGTCTGCCTCTGGAAATCCAGGATCTCCAGTGCCCAGATAGGGCACACAGCCTGCGCAGCTCAGAGAGAAGCAAGATTTGGGGCATGGAAACAGCACAACCCAAAGATGTCTGGGAACCTCTGAGTCAGTCTGAGCAGAATCAAATCCTCAAGTTTCCCTGGGTAGCTCCCAGTAAACTCAGCTCTGCGAAGCACACAGGGGGTGAAGAGAAAGAGTTGAAAATGCTGGACACAAGAGGAAAACAGTGGCAGTTCCTTGAGTTGAGGTAGAAAAGGAGGAGGGAATGTAAGTCTTTGAGATAAGTCTTAAGAATGGGTGGAAGGAGAGAAGAGAAATCAGCTTGGCAAGTAGACACAGCTCTCCTAGAAGTTACATTGTCCCCTGAGAAACACTTGTGCACCCAAAAGTTTGACTATTCTTTCTAAATGTGACAATTAGAGATATTCCCTCTTCCCACACATCTTGCTCCAAATAGAAATTACCTGAAATTGAGTGACAGGGGATTTAGTTCTCTTACAAGATCAGGTTTTCTATCTGACTCATGAAATGGCAAAACATCTTGGTAAAAGTTTGGGAAGGACCAGTTTCTGCCAGACAGAGAAAATTCCAGCTCAGGAGTGATGCTTCTGTAAAAGCCCTTTTAGATGCTTTTACAAAAAGTCCTTTTAACATGTAGCAAATTATTAATGTTTAAGTAAATTTTGAGTGAGAATGACCTTGGAAATAACAAGATATTTCTTCTGCTTTAGCTAAATTTTGCCACCTTCTCAGAAAGCCCCCTGAACACGCAGACTCCTGATTTACACAGAGAAGACAATGCCCTTCAAGCAGAGGCACAAAGGATGCTGTGAGGGTAAGAAAACCTCATTGCCAGGCACCCACAGGGAGAGGTGACTCAGGACACCCACACACCAGAAAGCAAATGCAGGGCTCCCATGTTGATATTGATGGTGCATGTGAGGGAAAGCACAGGGAAAGCTGTGATGGGGACAGGCTGCAATAAACACCTCCTCAGGAAGCCCCTGCAGCGTGGGTTTGTACAGAGCTCTGACAGAATTAACCTTCCTTAAAACACAAATATCAAACAAACAAACAAACCAGGAGTGGCACTTTCTCCTTCAGCACTGACATTTTGATCCATGGTTCTGTAAGCACTGTCCCATCAAAAACACTTAATGTGTGTGTTTTGAGTGCTCCAGATGTTCCCAAAGTTCCTTCCAAACCTCTTTATGTCTCCTGGTGAACCAGGTTTAGTCCTACCACAGCTGACAACACCATCACACAGATCAGGTTCGTGGAATTTATCCAAGCTGTAGAAAATAAATAGCATAAATACTGGCTTGCTGTGAGCCATTTGGGTGGAAAACATATCAGCATCAAGCACAGAAAATTTTCATTTTGTCTGATTGGAAAACAGCATTCAGAATAGAAGATTAATTAAAAAAAAACATGGCAAAGCCAGGTATATTTTGAAACATCTCCCAGGTGTTAGAAACTATTTGAGGGTTGTTCTTTCCACAGATCTAGACTCTAACATAAAACACAATGTTTTTCTGCTCTGAGAGAGCAGGATGACTGGATGAGACAGCTACACCCTTTTCCATAGAATATCACAGGTGGGAATGCACTGGTTTTTCACCAGAGTAACTCTGGTAGCACACATCTTCATTATCCAATGAATATAAGGACAAAATAAACATTATTGAAGGGTTTCAGTCTACACTACAAACATTACTGGTCTTGAAAGTGTTTTGAATGTTTGTACATGGAGTTTTGTTCATATAAATAGCAGAACTGTGGTAGTCAGTACCTGTATATAAACACACATACAGAATGTTTGCAAGGTCTGGGTCTGTTCTTCCCAGCTCTTATCAGTTCATGTTAATAGAAGGCAAAGGGTATTTCTGACCCAACAGAAAGAAAACCTTTCTTAACTTTGACTGAACCAAGCACATACACTTTTGGTGAGAAACAAATTTCACTGGTAGAAGAACCACTTGTAGTTTTTTCAACTCTGGTGTCCTCTCATGAAACTTCAGCTAAAACTTCATTTTTTATGCTGAACTACCACAGGAGACACAGAAATTACAATAACTCCTGTTTGTTAAGATCACAACTGCTTTCAAGATGAACAAAATGAAAGCTGCCTTCCTTTACCACCCATGATGCTGCTGCATTTCAAAGGGGTGATAGCCAAATGCATTCAGATGATAAGAACAAACTGTTCAAGGAACGATTCTCAGCAATGACTAATATTCCATAATAACAGCCATGAAATGAAAGCAGCGTTAAGTTTTATTAAATGATTTTCCACTGCCTCCACACTGAAGCATTAGCCTGTGCAGCAGAGAGCTCAACTAAATTAACAGTTGAGAAAGAAGTGTCAGGAGCTATTACAAAACATATTCCCAGTAATGAAATTCAAAGTCCATGGGAGCAGTTGTTTTACAGATGTGGAAGGGGGAAAGAAAGGCAATTCTTGTCAGTAGCCCATGAGAAGCGGAATATCAAACTCCCCCACTTCACCCTCCTCTGCAGAGTCCCTTGACCATGCCTGTGCTTCCTGTGCTGGGAATGAGCACAGAACAAAGTGGGGCTGAAAGGCCAGGAGGATCCAGGCTATGTCCCTCTGCCATCAAACCAGAATGCCTCCAGTCCTCATTCCCCAGAGGTGTAAGTGCTCATTGCTTATTCTGCAGGTGTGGCCCCAGCAGGGGCAGACCTTGCAGCTGAAAGGTGCTTCCCCACCCACACTGTGGCCTAGGTGCAAGTGTTCCACAGCCAAATGGACTCACTGCAGATGGGAGGGGACCCTGGTGTCCCCGTGGTGCAGGGTGTGTGCCACCAGCACGTGCTGTGGTCATTGGCCCTCTGCTCAGCTCACAGAGACCCCAGGGACCCCAGCCCCCCTTGCCAAACAGGAAGGGAAGTGTTCCCAAAGCACCTGCTCTAGGTAAAACATCCAGAGGTTTGGCCTGCCCAAATGACATCACCCACAGCCAGATGTTTGGCCATCCTGCCCCTGGATCCCTGGCAGTGTCCCAGGCCAGGCTGAACAGGGCTTGGAGCAGCCTGGGATAGTGGAAGCTGTCCCTGCCCATGGCAGGGCTGGAATGAGAGACCTTTAAGGTCCCTTCCAACCCAAACCATTCCATGATGCTCTGTCCCTGCTGGTACAGCCCTGTAGTGGGGTGAGTGTCTCACCCAGCAGAGTTACAAGGACTGAAGTACTGAAAACAGTTTGGAGTTCTCCCAGTTCAGACAAATAAATAAAATAAATTAACATGGTGCAAACAGTGTGACCCAACTCCTCCTGTCCCTGTTGGGCCAGTGCTGGTACCTCTGTCGTGCTCCAGCTCCCTCTGTTCAGTCATCTCAGAGCTAATGACACATCTACTCCTAAGTTTCTTTTATCCATTATTTTTACAAGTAACTGAAAGAGTTCAGTCTAGAAAGATATTCGAAGGAAGATACCTTGCTCATGAACTATAATTATCAGCCTAGAGAAGAGATATCTGAGACTAGAAAATTTCAGGGGAAAAAAAAGAAAATTGAAACCAAGATGCCATGCCTGAAAAATGACACTGGGTAGACCATTCACAGGTATTGTGGATTTATCAGTAATTTTGAGCATCAAAATCAGAAAGCACAATGTTCAACCACAGATTCTCAGACTCTATGTAGGGAACACTGGATGAACTTGTGGTCTCTTAATGAGGAGGTCACACAAACTCCTGATCTTAGTACCTTTAAACTTCTAACAACATTCCCCACCCAATGCTGCCATCCTTACTGAAACTTCAGCAGTTGGCCAGATGAAAAAACAATTATTGCCTTATAAAAAGTGAATTTACTACCCAAAAATATCAATTACAAAGGCTGGTACATCAGAGACAGTACAAAATAGACACAATTTGAAATACAGGCACACTTTACTAAAATATGAAAAGCCAATTACTTTTTTTAGCTGTTCAGCTTAGTCATTAATACCTGCTCTGGGATCACTTTATGCCAGAGCAAATAAAGGAAAGATGACAAGGGAGCTCCAGTCTCTGTGGCTGTAGGAAATGACAGGCTTTGCATCACCAGCTTTCTTGCCTTTCCTACTCTCTGTCTCCAGGGATCTGAACTCCCAAGGCTCACTCTGATTAAGCTCCATGTGTAAACTCCATCAGAAATATCAGTTTACTTATATTTGCTTGGTGAAAGAAGGGAAAACAAACCAAGATATGTCCTAATTCATGTGAGGCTTCTTCTGTGGCAGATCTGATGAGACAGAGAACTCCCAGAACACATCTGCAGAGCTCCATGGCTGGACACAGCCCCAGGTGACTCCCTGAGCTCCCCACAGAAAGGATGGATCATTCTGCTGCCTCACCCTCTCTCTTGCATCCTTGCCTCATCTGAGCTTTCATCTGAGCCATGACTCTGCCTCATACACTTATGGGGCAAATTGTCTCTGCAGTGCTGCCCACAGAGCCTGCACAGTCACTGGTGACAGAGAGAAAGCATTAACCAGCCTTGGTCCCATAAAAAAGGCAGCAGCTGCCCAAGTGTGTTTCTGTAACAGGCCTAGGGATGCCTCCATGGTGTTAAGAACATTTGTAAACCTTCTTCATTACTATTAATTACTTGGAAATACAAAACCTAATCAGCTTTCAGAGCCAGGCTGCCCTGGCCTATTTACACAAGACGTTGTTTTGCTGCCAGTTGTGTGCCTGAGCTGTCAGAGCACATTTCCTTCCCCAGCCAAGTCTGGATGTGCAGTGATGGGCATGTTTGTGCTGGAGCATTACTTATGCAGGCCAGAAGGTCTCCATGTCCCCTCCACTTCTTCAAGGGCATCTTCTAGCTATAGCTGTGCTATAAATATTCCAGCCTGGGCTCTCTTTCCAGCCCAGGCTGTCAGGGTACAATAAGAACACACAAAGGTATGGAATGCACTCGGACTAGAGCAGACCCATCAGCTCCCAGAATGGCCACAGACCACTTGAAAAATTGCTTCATGGTACTAAAACTTTGCATCTCATTCCCTTCAAGTCCAAAGCACCACAGCTTTTTTTTCCAGCATTGTATAGCTGGTACCACCCTGTTCCAAGCACCATCACCACCTGACCTGAACTGATCACAGATAAGTGTGCAGTCCTGCTGGGTAATAATACTGGACTAGACCCCTCCTGATACTCCCTACCTCCTTTTAGCTCCAAATCCAAAATATAAACTAGAAATCCAAGCTAAGAAAATATTCAAGATTTAAATCTATTAATAAGGATCTGCAATGTTGGTTATGTACAGCATTAAGAAATCTAGAGCTTGTAGGTTTAAGTATGGTCTTGGATTAACCCTGGTCCTGGTTTGATTCTTGAGATACACTAGAGATTAACTGTGAAAGAAATGACACAGATTAAATGGCTTGGCTTAAGGTGGAGGACAACTCCAAGTTTTAAATGAACTCTACAGAAGTAATGGGACTCTGGCTTTTTATTTACTCTGGCAACTGTCCAGTATGTTTTTCTTGCCCTCTGATTGTGTTGCTATTTTCAGTAGTTCCTTGGAGAGGTACAGAGGTCTCTGACTAAGGTACATGAGGCTTTTTCAAGCACCTAGGCGAGCCAAAACATTGCCAAAATAACGTGCTCTGATTTGCCTTTCTGACATTTCCCAAGCAGCTACTGTCCTTCTTTGAGCACACAGAGGGATTGCAGTGCCTAAATTCAATGGTTAAAGTGAAGGCACAAAATTCTTCCTATCCCCCTCAACACCTGGGAGCAGTGGAGGTTAAGTATGGATCAGGATCTCACAGCACAACTGCATTCTTGTTTCCACCAAGCCTGTTTTTCCTTTCGAGGAAAGATGCATTGACAAAATTACAAGCACACAGAGCCATTCATGAGAATCAAAAGGAGGCATTTCCTCCCTTTGCCTTGGTGTCCCTCTCTCTCCAGGGCATTAACACACATGCCCAGACAGAGTGCTTGGTCACTTCCCTCACACACTCAGCTCAGCAGCCCCCAGATTGCCCCCAGTGCTGGCTTCAGCTTTGCTGTCTCTTCATTTTATCACTCTCCCTCTTTTCTTGGCTTCTTTGTGCCTTATGAAAACAGCATGCAAATTTCTTCAAATCTATGTCCCAATTCTATCTGAACTCATCAGCAGGCTTTATTCTGTTAGTTTGTTTTTCCCTCTTGGAGAATGGCCTCATCAAACCCCTCATTCATGAAACAGAACTCATCTCCAGTCCCAGAATGTCTTTACAAACACACCCTGTCTCCTGCAGAGCTCAAACATCAGGAGCTTTCTCAGGTTTAGAGTGGAGCTGCCCAGGTCACCCCACTCCTGCTGTGTTCTGGAGCCCTCCCCCTGATCAGAGCTGGGGCTGGCACATGCTGAGCCTCTTCTGGGGGAGGGAGGTGTTTGGTGGCATGGGGGTAAACTGATTCCCAGGTAGCTGTTACAGGCAGAAAACATCACCATGAGAAAGGGGGAAATGAAAGGCTGACACAGCTAAAGCAGTTCCCAAAGTGCTCTGGAGAGTCTGAGTCACATAAATGTGCTGACCTGATCACTTGGCTCCCAGACAGCCGTGGACTCAAACTTCTCTGAAATCCAGTAATAGTAGATGTTAGCTCTCATAAGAACCTGGAAACCACTACCTAAAACCAATGTAAATCTTGTAAACTGACAAAGTAATGGAATATTTTGAAACATTTGGATATCTTGTGCATCTTCTAACTCTTCTATCCTGTGTCTGGCAGAGTGCAGCTGATCCCCCATCTACTCTCAACAGGCAAATGTCTGCAGCAGCTTTTAGTTGATTTCTACAAGAAGAGATGATGGCACTCTGAGCATGTCTACATCCTTCAGCTGCTCTGACCAACTGCATCTTTCCACACTGCACCCACAAGAAAAGTTCCCTAAGAAGTAAATTCAGCACATCTGAGAGATTAAAAGACCCTCAAATCTAAATGCTGCTGGAGGTTGGTACAACCTGTGGCTGGGAGACATTCCATGAGTTCAAATACCTGAACTCCACTCCCAGCTTTACTACGGATCTTCATAACCTTGAGTAAGTCATTTTGCTTTTCTTTTTCTGCTCTCCTGGTTTGTTTTTCAGGTGAGAGATCCCTTGGGAATGGCTGTGTCTCACACACTGTGCTGAGATAGCAGAGCCCTAAGATGTAGGACTGCAGAAGTTGATTGGGCAGTGCACCTGATTAACAAAGGAGATAGCTGCAAAGAATGTTTCCTATCAGGACTTACTTATCAATTAAAATTCTATCACATATGCTTTTTGCATAGATTCTGTCTTTTTCACTTGAAACTAGACATAAGAAAAAATGTCAAATGTCCTGAAGCTCAAGAGATTTGGATTGATTTGTCATTAACATCCACAGGGACAAGGTCTGGTTCCTGTGCTGCCTATCATCTTCTGGCTGCTGTCCATTTACAACAGATGGGCTGGACTCCCCTGAGACTCACAGCTACCTATCAGGCCCTGATATAGCTGAGGAAATTGTTCTTGGTCCTCTAGCATCCTCTTGTTTTCTAATGTCTTCTGAGAGAACACCATCCCTGCAGTTCCCTTTCTGATCTGACAATTCAGAGCAGCAGTCCATGTCCTCCCTCCTGTTTGCAGAGACTTTGCTCAGAGGTCAATGCTCTGTCTGGAAATTTGTTCCCATCAATACTTTTTTGTTTACTGCCTAGGAGAGGTGTCTCTGGCAAACCCCTGGTATTTCACAAAAATCCAAGGAGCATTAGACAGTAAAGGGCACAGTCATTAAGAAAAATGATTGGAAGTATGTTCATCTCTCCCAAATGCACTGTAATATTTTCTTACTGACTTACACATTGCAACAGTGGCTCATGGAACAGGTTCACACTTCCATATTTTAAGGCATATCCTCTTCTAGGTCACTGCAGGTCACTTCTCAAGCTCCTAAGAGAGGAAGAAATTAGATTTCAAGGACACTTTTTGAAGGTACCCTGAGTGATCTAAAAGGTCTCCTGTGGATTCCCATCCTGACACCAGAAACTGCAGGTTCATGGCATCATGCTCTCTATGAAGACAAAATAGTTGCAGCCTGACCAGAAACAAGCAAAACTCTGCAGGTCAATAGAGCACAGGAACATGCTCTATTGAACATGAAACAAGCAGTTCAATGCATAGCAACAACCAAATGTCAAGAATGAAACTCTTGTTGAAACAAGATCATTCCTTTCACAGATAGGGCAAAGTGCTGGTGCTTTAAAGGACTTTCCATTGTATTTCACCTCCAGCTCCCAGTACAGTCCCAGCAGTGACTTTAAAGGTGGCTGCTCTTTCTTCCTTTTTCTATGAGGATTCCAATGACCTTTAGAATTTTAGTATGAAAATCAGGTCATTTTCCAAGATGTAACCTATAAGAGCTTTTATCTACTCATAAGGAACACTTCCACAAAACTCAAATAATTAGCAAGCACATCACTGGGACGTAATAAAACTATCAGCATTAACCACAAACACAAACTCTAGACTCACCTGCAGAAGCAGGTGTTATTATCTCACTGAACCAGTCCCTTAGAGATATCCACATACATCCCCGAAGCTCGTACTGCACCAAGGGGAGAGCAATAACCAGTTTTGGTTATGTGTTTTGGATATTTTTATTATTGCATTATCTCTGAGGTGTGTGGAGCATAAGCAGCTACATTAAGCAATTACCTGTATGTGGGCCAGTAGAGCAGCAGCTTTGATGAAACCCTGAATTCATGATGTGGGATCACACCTCTGCAAAAGACTCTTTGATCATATACAAGCCAAGGAATAACCACTTCAAGTTCTTTCCTGCAGCTAGTAAATGAGGAAAACCCATGTTTAGATCCTCAGGGACCTTCTTAACTAAAAACAGAAAAGCTGCAACAGCAGCATGGTTGCACAGAGTGTGTAATCTGCTTAAGTACTGCACAGGGGGTGTCTCTGATTCCAAGAAAATACTCTTGACATAACCTACAGATGCTTTAAAGAGCAGTGGCAACGTTCTTGAAAGGATTATAAACCATTGCTGCTACAGCCCAGCATTTACCCCAGCCACATGGGAAATCTTTTTTAACTGTCTGAAGATTAGGAAAGAATTAAGAGCAACTCAGCTGAAACATCCAAAGCTTGTGGAAACTGGAGTCAAGTGAATCCAGGACAGCAAGGAGAGCCCTGAGCAGGTTCTGAGCACTCACTGCAGTGCTCTCAGTGCACCCAGCCTCCAGCAGCTCCCTGCAGAGTGACCCAACGTCACAGCAGCACAGCTCCTTATCCTCACCCCTGCCTTCCCTGGGCATGTCACAGTGGCTGCTGAGTCCAGTTTAGTTCTGTCTCACCCCACCAGGTACCTCACCTGTCTGGGGCCCACCTCCCTGAGCCAGTTTCAGCCATGCCCACGCACACACAGATCCATCAGCTCAGCAAGCAGGCAAACACCCAGCCTGGCTCAACACAGCCCTTGCCTGGAGACAAAAATGTGCACTAGGGACTAGGAGACCCAAACCCCCTCAGAGCACATCTTCTGCCATCTAGCATCACAAGCTGTCATTCTGTGCCCTGCTGATGGCAGCTGAAGGCGTCTTGCAAGAGCGCTTCCCTTTGTCTGACTGGAAGGCTGCATTTTCCCAGCCCCTTGGAACAAGTCAATACCATTACCTCAGTCCCAGTGCAATCACACCTGCATGGAATGAGAGCTGGAGGAGCTGAGAGTGAAGGGTTCCATTCCAGGGAGCAGCCTTCAGCAGCTTTTCCACACAGGGATGCTCTGCACAGAAAATTGCCCAGTGGCCACAGAGACTGGAAACTCCATTTCTGCCTTACTGCATAGAAGAGATGAATATCATAAGTCTGGACTATTAAAATAAGCAAAGCCCCAAATTGTTCAATTAACATGAAGCAGTCAAGGTGAAAGTTCTCTGGAAAAAGCACTGAGACACAGCTTGAGTTCATAGCAAGGATATGATGGAGTGAAGATATGTGACCCATTTGGGGGGAAAAAAACCATGGACTTGTCAGAGTGTGTAAAAGACATTTTCTTCAGGTTCCAGAGCTAAATACAATACATAAGATTAGTTAGTTCAGTCTTTAACAGCAGTTCTGGATAGATGAAGCCTTAGTACCTACATTCTTGGGAGGAAAAGGTTTTGTTACAGTCTAGATCTTAAAAAATTATTCTACTTCAGATTCTTAAAATTCCAGTTGAATTTCAGACATTTGGAAAGTTGAGTAAAATTATATTGGTGCACTTTCAGGTTGAGAACCAAGGCTCAGTTATAAAGAGAAATGCTGCAGCAAAATTGACTTGAAGTTTTTTTTTGTAAAGCCTCTTTTAATGTAAAAAACAGCAGTATCATTAATGCATTTTAATGAGAACCATAGAGATTAACTGTGCTGGGGTGATACAAAATCCCAGATTTCTGCAAAGGCAAAGCAATAAATATCATCACTTATTCTACAGAAATATCATCACTTTTTCTATAGAAATACACAAGAATTCCAAATTTGAGATCAATTAATATCTGTAAACAGCTTCCTTACTTTTTTCTGCTTTTTAAGGTAAAACAATGATTAGAGAAGGTTCTTTACTTGCAGCATCCCCAAAATGTTCATCCACATTTCTCCAGAGAGGATGGATGAGGGATGGAAAGAAGACCAGGAGATGCAGATTGCAAAGTGTTCCCACTGTTGTTCTTTACTTGAGCTGCTCGTGCCTGAGACACAAACGGGTCTGGCAGCTGCCCAAACACCCATCTGAGCCCAGGTACAGCCTCACAAGGTGTTCCAGCAAAGCAAACCCTGAGCTTTACCTATTTCCAAATCCAATTCCCCCTCCCACTGACACAGCCAGCAATAACACCCCAGTCTCAGAGCACTTTGTTACACATCCAGCTGCCTCCAGAAGGAAGGAGCAGCTCATTCACCTGCATGCTCAGACTTCAGAAAAGGGATGTAAATTTCCATTTTAGCCCTAAAGACACAACATTTTCCTTGAACTACTGAATGCTTCAGTGGCTTCACTTGAAATCCTGAGCATTCAGCAGCATTCCTCCTCCCAGGGTCATGCAAAGTTTATCTTTCCAAATCACTCAGTGCATCTGTAATCAAGCTGTATCTTGGCTGTAGTCCTTAGGTTTACATCTTGCTGTCTGTCACTTCCCTCACAGGTTCACAGGAGGTCAGAGCCCCCTGTCCTTCACATCTTCTCTCACTGAAAACACATCCAGTTAAAGCCAAAAGACAACTGATGGAGCTTCTCACGCATGACTGGAGGATTTAAGATCATTTCCATAGTGGAATGTTTTCCATGGTGAGTTTTTTTCAGCTGCCAAGTGGTTACTCATGCAAATTAGCTGTCTCATAAGTGAAAGCACTTCAAGGGATGCTCTCAGTACCCCTCCAGATCATTATATTTAAAGTTGTTTTGATATTTCTGATTTAATTCAGTTCTTACTGTGAAAGACACTAGGTTAATCAAAATATAAGGGAGCCCACCATCTATTTTTAATTAATAAATTACAAGCTATTGTGTAATCAGTATGATTTCATCAAGGTTAAAATGAAGTGCTCATCATCCATGAACACAATTTTCAGCTGAGGATCATGCAACAATGCCAGAAGATGAAGAATGGAATTCCAAGCACAAATGTGACTGTCCCTGCAGCACTGTAATAAGGTGGCCTTGAGCTCACACAAAAACAGTAAGGTTGCACTTTTTCAGAAAGTATTTTAAAGTGTGTTTAAAATCCAGCACATCTTTCAGTTCCATTAATAAAAGGAATGTCTTTTAAACATATCCATAAATCTAAACACAGACATAAATTTTTCCCTGACTAGATGATTTAATTAAACATTCATTTTTCTGAGCAGGGGTCTGAGCACCTCAGGAAAGCAGCAGCACAGGCAGTAGCACCCAGAGCCACCCCATATGCAGACCTGCTCTTGGGCCATGTCCAGGTCCAGCCCAAACCTTTGCACAACCCTGGAAATGCCTCCTCAGGATCTTGTTTTGTTTACATCAGCCTGAAGAGAGCTGCTGCTTTCTGTAAAGTGAATGACAAGCCTGTAGGCTGATGTTTATATTGCCTTCAGGGACTCACAAAACAGTTAAACTTTCTGTCTTACATTGGCTTCTTACACTCTTACATTTCCTTGACTCCCAGTGTCAGGACAGGGCTCTGCATCAGCCATTCCCTGCAGGAATCCTCAGGATCCAGGGTGGCTCTGGAGAGGTCTGAAGGGACTGGATTTCTTTCAAGATAACTTCTAGTTAAGAAAAAACTTGTAATTACTCACACTGAAAATGTGAGACTGTGATCTGCACACAGGGAGCAGGACAACAGGCAGGATGGTCTGCAGGATGATCAGTTTTGCTGAATAACTGGATCTTGTTGTGAATCCATTTTAGATAACCAAAACACTTGTTCAGTACAAGAACTGGAGCCCTGACACCCATAATATAACAAAGCAGCCTCATGGTGCATCCTTACAGCACTGGCTGGTTGGGCTGAACAGCTCCTGAGCCCTGCAGAGCAAGTTCTCCACCACAGAATGTGGTTCTCCAAGAACCAGCCTTAAAAAATAAACTTGCATAGAACTCCCATCCCATTCACTACCAAAGATGTTCACACATATTAAGCGCATTTATAGATTGTACTAAAGAGAAAAAAATCTTGTATTTTCAAATAAAAAAATTTAAATTGAGTTGGAAAAATTTAAATTGCTTTGAAAAGTGAACGAGGTTCTGGGTCCTGATACTGAAATATATTTAAAAATTAAAGCCAACAGATAAATATTGCAATTGATTTCAGTCATGGACTAAAATCTCTCTGGTGTCTGGGGGAACTTAAAACTCACCAAGTCTTTTGAAATAAACGCTGATACTTTTCCCCCAGGTTCAAAGCAATTGGAGAATGATACCAATTCTGTATTCAAATCAGCCCATGAGGATTAGGCAAAGGTAGCTATTATCTCTGCAAAGCATGTGCATAACAATGAACAGTTAAAGAGAAAAATCTTCCATTTCAGTAAAATTTTATGAGAACACAAAAAATAGTAAAGCCTTTATCTCAGACACCTTATGCAACATCCTCCTCCTAGCAGCACTTTCCTCTCTGATGGGTTTTACAATATTCTTATTCAAGAAACCATTTTTCCCAAAATGCTAAATTTGCAGAGGTACATTCTCATTTCACTGTGTTTTAAAAAACAGTAATTCTGTTTGAGAGACATCAATGCTTTTTGATACTCAAAGTGTAGATAAGGCAATATTCAGCATGTTTTATTGACTCAGTTTTAAAAGTCTTGAAAATCAACAATTCTCACTGATTACAGCTTGGTTTGGGAAAATGTGATTTTTATTCAAGGCAATAGCTAATTCTCCAGCTACTTTGCAGTATAATATTGGGATATAGCTCTGACAGCATGTCCTTATTATTAGGAAGTTATTTGGACAATATGGATTATCCTTAAGCTAAATCCAAACAAGTGCCAAGAACAAGTCCAATTAATTTGTAAATATAAACAAACTTATGCTGCAACAGCTCCCAGGAGCTCCCAGGACAGGATCATGCATTGCTTCCATGTCTCAGCACTGGCAAAAGTATTCTGTCACCTGTGACTGCAAATAAGCTTGAAAATACCCCATATCAGAGCAATAAGTGGGTTTAAACCCAGAAAACTGCTTTTATTTCTAAATTTGAATTTTTTTTCAGTCAGTTCTATAATTTCTAAGTGTGTCACTTAGAACAGGTCAAAGGTTTTAAAGAAAAAGTTTCTTCCCAAACAGTTTAAAAATAGCTGGATGTGGCACTCAGGGCCAGGGTTTAGTTGATGAGGTGGTGTTAGGTCACCTGGGTGACCTAACCCACCTGGGTTTTTTCCAACCCAGTTCATTCTGTTATTCTGTTACAATAAGAGTTCTTGCACCACACTTGACATTTTCTATATTCCAATTTTGAAAAAACCATAGCATCAATTCAGAAAAAAATACTGAAATACAATCAAATTTCCTGTAATTTAAAACAAAGTGGGAATTTTCCAAATCCCAAACTTCCAAAGAGTTTCCCTGTGGCACAAAGTGAGGCTGGCACTTCTTAGCTCATCCCCCAGTAAGAGCAGCACACAAACACCTCCCCACCAGCCCTGCAGACCAAACCAGCAGTGAGTGCCCTCGTGCTCACCTGCACTTACAGCTGCTCTGATGCTGACAGAAAGGACAGCCCTGCAAACCCTCTGTGAAAAACAGCAGCAAATTATGGACACATGAGAAAAGCTTAGGTTTTTTACTGTTAAAACTTAACCTGTTCCTTCTTTTACATTGATTTTCCCATTTTCCCTAGGTAAAGTGATCAATCTTGGCTGCCCAACTGCATGTAGAGCAAATAAAAACCCATTTGATCTACTCTGCTATGGATCTGCTTGTTAGATTACCTTTGGAGAATGCTTATTTCTCTGGAAATATAAACATACTTGAGAATATGTTTTTCTGCAGAATCTTCTACTGGAAGGTCAAAATCCTTCCATTTCTTCATTTCCTGGATTCTCTATCACATACCCCAGGGGTGCAGATTACCATTGGCACATCCTGGTGTTGGCAATTAGAGGCATGGGATGGGTCTGAGTGGGTTTGATTGCTCTAAAACAGATTTCCCTATCAGCTATTGAATTCAGGATTCACATTTTTAATCCTCTCCTGGAAATTGCCTTTTTTGGGTTCTGCTTTCCAAAAGCAAAAGAGAATATTCCTAAACTGTCCTTCCCTTCCCTACAGCAGGGGACTGCTCCTTTTTTGAGGAATTAGGTCTGAAGTTCAAAGGTAAATTGTCATGGGGATGGTACCTGCAGGAGCTTGCTCCAAGCTGGACCCTGCCAGCTCCAAAGATTCCCCACAAGATTTACTGAAGGATGATGAATGTTTGCTCTCTCCAGACAGGATGCAGAAGTTCTGCAAGGAAACTGTGGAAATTGATTTCCCCTTTACAAAAAAGGCTAATTACGGAGCCTTGGGAACATGTTTATTATTTACTACAAGCTATAAAGAGACCACCTTTGACTCTGGTAGCAGTTTAGCCCAGACATTAAGCTTCCTACCACTCCAATTTTGCAGCTGAATAAACTTAGATGTTGAGAGAGGACAGGGCGATCCCACCTGCCCCCAGCAAGCTGCTTGAGGAAGGTGCTGTTCCCATCACCCACCCTGTCACAGACGTGTTTCATGAAAAATCCTTTCTTTAGGGTTTTTTCTCTTGAGAAGCTGAGAGGCTTCAAGAACAAAATGTAAACAATTATCTGCTGCTGTGGAATGCAACAGGTGGATCTGTGATTGGTCTCATGTTGTTGTTTTTAATTAATGGCCAATCACAGCCCAGCTGTCTCAGAGACTCAGAGACACAAGCTTTTGTTATCATTCCATTCTCTGCTTTGCTATTCTTCTGATGAAATCCTTTCTTCTATTCTTTTAGTATAGTTTTAATATAACATAAATCATAAAATAATAAATTAGCCTTCTGAAACTTAGAGTCAGATCCTCGTCTCTTCTCTCATCCTGCGAACATCACCACACCATCCTGCCCACCATTCCTGAAAAATGCACACAAGGGGATGCAGCCAGCCCAAGGCATGAAGCCAGCTGAGGGCACAGCCCACTGTGACCTGGAAATCAGTGGCAATGAGCACAGCTTGTCCCTGGAGGAGCCACTTGGGCTCAAAGGATCATTCCTGGTGCCAAACACAGCCTTGGCTTTTGCCAGAGCATGTAGGGCTGGCTTGGTGGCACTGCAGCATTTCCAAAGGCAGCCAGAGCCCTGTGCCATGCACCCTGCAGAGTTCAGGACCAGCTTTTGGGCCAGCTGAGCAGGCTGGCAGGGGGCACTTGAACCATTCAGCCAACTGGTTCAAACAAACTCTATCCATCTCTTTCTCCCTGCTCACATCACTTCTCAGCGTGGCTGAGTTTCATGGGGAGATTTGATTCATTTGGCTTTGTTTTTTCTCACAGCCATCTTTAGGAGCTGAATACAACACTTCCCTTTGTGGCTGTGCTGACACCCATGGACAGGAGCCCTGAGGGCAGCTGGGCTGCAGGGACCTCGACAGCCTGAGTGTGGGCTGTTCATGCTCTGGGGAGGGAAGGGTGAGAAGTCCTGCCTCCACTCCTGCAGCTGTGGGCAGCTGATGTTTCCATCCTTGGAAAGGTCAGACCCTCCTAACAGGAGTGTTAGGAAGTGGGCAGCACTCTGCAGAGCCCAGCTCTGTGCCAGCACAGCCCTGCTGCCCTGGGGAACCTCTGCACAGCTTTGGGCCTCCTCGCCCTGCCACTGCAAGGATAAAACCCCACCCCAAGAAAATCAACCCATTCCTTTGATGAGGGCAATAACCAGAAGAGAAAAATGGGAGAAAAACAAACCTGACCTTATGGCATTTGTGACATTCTGACAAGAACACAAAATGGCAAGAGGTCCTATTTTTAAAGGCCATCATCCTGCTGCTGTCTGACCATGGCAGAAAGCTGCCTTCACAACATGCCCTCAGAAATAAAAGCTGGGCTACCACCTAAAATTGCTGCAACATGCCTCTGTTCTAAGGTCTCTCTCAGGGAAACTGAAGTCTGTGGGGGAAAGAAAACTATCCAGTATTTATTTTTTATCTGTGTGGTTAAATTTAGCCATGACTGATTCTGCAGAGGAACTCTGGATCTGGCCAGGAGAGAAACAGAAGGTAGAACCAAGATGGCAGTAAACAGATAAGGTGTAAATAGGACTTACACACTCACAGAAACATGGAAAGAGTAAAAACAATTTTTCTATGAGTAGCTTCACGGTCTTACATTGCAAATGAACAGTTATAATAAACTAGTGGGTTTTTAGGCTCTCCAGGTAAAGGATATATTTTTAAGACTTCAGATTAATGAGACCTAGTGCACTCACTTAGGGCAGGAAAAATTCTTTAATTATTCAAAAGAAAAACCCAATAATTAATATCTACCAGAAATAATAAATCAGCCAGGGTAATCTCATTTTCATTATGCTTATTAGCTCAGGAGATTGGTCAAATCAAACCCAATTTCATTTTGTAGAAATAAATACACTATTATTTTTAGCTCATTCCCAAGACTGTGCAGTCACTGTCCTTGGGCTGCCTGCCTGTCTGCCCACTCTGATAAGTTTGGAGCCTGCTGGCCAAGTTCAACTTGAATTAATGACAACATAGCAGTCTGAGAGGTGTTATTGTCAGACCTGTTTTGTGACCAATCTCTGGCCAGGAAGGACTCAAACAAATGTCCCTGCTTTGGCAGGCAGAAGCAATGTGGTGTGAAACCTCCTTACCTGATTGCACGGGAAGGGGTGGGCACAGGGAGAGAGAGGGAATGCAGAATTACACATGAGGATACAGACAGGTCACAGAGGCACTGCAAGGAAAGCCCACACAGTCACCAAATAGCCACTAAATCTATCTGTGATTTCAAACAGAATCACATATTCATCTATCCTCAAAAAATCAGATTATTTTCATACTAAAAATATTCCATTACCTATACAGCAAAAAATATGTAAGAAAATTTCCTGACACTGACCCAAAATTCCCACAAACCGGGGGGGGGATAATCCTTAGCAACCTGATGAGCAGGCTGTGTTCTATGAAGGAAATTCCTGTTGCTTACAACCTATTTCATGTTACTACTAAAATATTTACTGAACAGATATGATGCAACATCTCCTTCTCTTTGCAAAATTCTCCCAAGGCCAAAAATAGGTTATGACTTAAAAATAACATGCACCACATTGGAAATCAATGAAATACTCTCTGACCAAGACCCAATAATCAAGTCATGAGCTGTCACACTTCTATTTTTAGGAATGGATTATGTTTTTTCCTGGGCATTGGCAGTGACTGCTTTCCTTATGTATCAATTCTGTAATGTGAGCATTTACTCACTGAGATGTTTGATACACAAACTTGTGACAGCGTTTATGGCAAATAATGCAGAGTAAACAACCATCATTACCCAGAGGTTGAGCTGGAACACTCAGGTGTGCCTTAGGAAAGCCCCAAACTTCTCCCAGGTGTCTTTTCAGCTGGAGTGAACCAGCAAATGGAGATGACAAAGTGGATCACAGCCACAGGAGCCAGCTGCTCCTACAGTCCCATCCCTGCTCAGAGCACTTGTGGATGAGATGCTGGACTTGTACCAGGAGAGAAAAGTCCCTGATCAGCAGGAAGGAGTGAGCAGAACCCACAGAACATCTCACACCTGAGCATTTAGGGTAAAGACAGCACCCACCTTGAGTGCTGCATCCACTCCAAAGGAACAAATGGGAGCAGGAGCAGCCAAACCAACTCAGGAGTTACTTGGCTCTTACCATTCAGCAGTAGAACAGAACTGGCAGTGAAAGGTATAAAAGGCCTTAACCAGCAGGAAACTGATGAGCAGGCTGCATCAAGGGGATTCCCAGTCTGCCTGGCAGGAATGTCTGGGGAGGGACCATGCTGGGGAGAGTGGCTGGCTGGATTTCCTCTGCCTTGACTTGCCACCAGGGAATGGAAAGCCACTGAGAACATGGAGTGAGAAACTGTAAGAAGAAGGATGAATATCAGTATTTACAAACTCACAGGGAATTTTTTCATGAGGACCTGTTACATTTCTGCTCAAAGCCTGCTGCACTGTGCAATGGCCTTTTATGTTTGCTTTTTTTTTTCCTTCATTAATTCTGATGTTGACCATTATCACATCCTCCTTTCTGTAGTAATTACAGCAGACAAGAGACACAAGCCTGAAACATCAATGGATGCAAGTAACACTTGATTTTATGGTGCTCCAAATCAATTCTCTGTAGTGTGGGCTTATCTTGAGCAAAACAAAAGAAATCTGTGAGAAACTAAGTGCAGCAGAGAGTGAGATGCAGGTTGGTAAGCACTGCAGATGAGGTCCCTGGTAGTATTTTGAGGAGGATGTGATACATCAAGGTGCAGATACCTGAACTCTTGCTGAATGCACTGGACTGTGTGAGCTCAGTGTGATTCTCAGCCCAGGCCCAGCATGACCAATCCCACATCAGGTTTAATATATGCTAAAGGGATTACCTGGCCTACATGACATTTCATGAGATGCCAGCTCACCTTCACACACGTGGCACAATGTGGGCAATAAATTCCAGGATGCTGGCACAACATCCTGAATGCCACCACAGCACTGAGCAGCTCCAGCTCTGTCAGTGTCACACGCTGTGACAAGTTCACACTCACCTCTTTTTGCCTTAAGGAGCAGCAGACAGCCGCAGCAGCAAACAGCAACATGCTGAGATGCTCTAAAGCATCCTAGCCAGGACTGGGATGGGGCTGTGACAGAGAAGTCCTCCTTGCTCCAGGTTTTGGGGTTTCTCATAGACCTTTACCAGCTCTGTTATCAGAGACATGCCCACATGTGGCAAAGCTGGGACCACAAGCTCAGCAGTGTGGCACTGTGCTGAGGGAACTGTTTAGGGCTCTTGGTTCTCCTCTTCAGCATCTGAATCTACAATCTGCAGTTCAAGGCTCAAATCTGATGATTTCATTAGTGACTCACCAGCAAACAAGCTTTTTCTGCACTCTTTAGTTCAGCAAGATATAAACTTTTCAAAAAGTAAAACCTTGTCCTTCCTTGACACCAGGGAGTTACACAATCACATAAAAGTTAGTAGATAAACTCTAAAATAATGCCTTTTTTACAATTGCTGTGCTGGTTACTCTAGACTGATGTACAATGCCTTTAGCAGCTGATTGCAAGTCAGATCTTGTCTAAGTGGAGAGGAAAATGCATAAGCATTTGCCAGAAAAAATGCTTTTTGATTTCTCTTAAAACTCATTTATCAATATTTTAGTCCCTGTTCGGCCTTATTCCACATAATCTTTATTAACATTTGCCACTATTTCATTAACTTTTACTACTATCACTTTTGCTCACCAAAGCCTAAAGCAAAAGATGAGCCTGGGAATGGAAAATACTTGTACATTTTTATCCCTTATGCAGCATGCATACAAGAAGTGTGGTTTCTGTTTCTCTGCCTCCCTGGGGGATTCACTGCTCCAAAGAATTCTACCACCTGGTGAAAATACCTTATTCCTTCCCTTTCTTATTTGCCTGTGACAATAAAAGCAACACACTTTAGCAGGAGAGCCAAACTTCAAACTGACCTGGTGAAGGGGGCAAACTTCTCTGCAGCACTTCTGCTCCCCACAGGAGAGATTTTGACCGCGTCCTCACCAGCAAAGCCTTGGAACAATGTCAGTGTAGCAGAGCTGTTATAAATTCATGAGAGCACAGCAGAGCTCAGCGTGGGGCCTGTCTCAGTGGGCAGTTTCACACAGCATCCATGTATTGCTCCCTAAAAGCTGGGAACAAGAGCACACTGCCATTCCCCAGAAGTGCCGGAATTCCACCTACCAGAGACTGCAGCTCCACCTGGCAAAGGAAACAGGGAGGGTACAAAGTAAACTCAGCAGCTCTGGAAGAGCTTCAGCATCCACTTGCAGCAAGTCCTAATAGGATACTTGTAAATGGTTTGGAGTTATTTTAGTAGGAATGAGCTAATAGTCAAATTGGTTTTGCACAGATCATTGTTATAATGGGTAGCATGAAAAGGAGGGAGAATTATGCTCCCTCCTGAGCCTCCCGTATTAAAGTTAATTTCATCAGGATAATCATCGCCTGGGAGTACCCAGGCCTGTGAAGACCTTTCTTTTCATGCATTAGTGAATTATGTTTTAATTCCTCATTATCAGTGATGGAAATACTGTGCAGAAAACCCATCACACACAGATAATTTGGGACCATGCACCCATCTTTGCCAGCTGCCTCCAAGGAGGAGCTGCCATGCTCCACATTGTCCTCATACACCTCAGTACACCTCAATTAAAAATTCTGTGTATCACTACCTGGACTGAATTTATTCTTGATCTTTGACTCCTTAATACAGAAAAATGCAATAATAAAGTGCCAGCCAGAAGGCTGGCTTTCCATAGATCATTCAGAATGTTTTTCTGTTCCAAATTTGAAGCCTTTAAAAACACTCCTTCTCCACTGCTTAGTGAGTCCTGTGGCTTTCTTATCTCATCTGCTTCTCCTTGTCTTATTCTGTTAGAGACCCTCCCTGTTGGATAAAGTCATCAGGTCTTTGAATAAGGAGAAACAATTTCTTCCACTTGATTACCTGCATGACTTAATGCTATCAGCTCCATTAGGGGACAGGAGCATGAGACAGGCTATCAGGGAATCAAAGTCACTCACAGCAACACAAATCTCTGCAGCAGCAGCATGACGTTTGAATAATCAATTGCACATTCCCAGGGAGTTTGCATCCAATAATAAAAATATTTCTTGCAGCTTTCAAAGATATTGTGCTGCACAGGAGATTGACAGTAAAAACAAAATTCCTACAGCATCACTTAGGTTATTTACAGAGCTTGACATGGGTAAGGTGCAAATTTGGGGCAATTCAGATATGATAATATAACATTATGATAGGGATATATGTAATAGCTCCAATTACTAGAGCAAGATAAATTAACTTTGGCTCTACTGGTGAGGAGAGCACCTATGGCAGAGCGAGCTGCCAGCTGCCTGAGAGGGTCCTGCCCAGGTTTCACTAACTAATACCTCAGTAAGTGTTTCTTGGGAAGTGGGGGTCTGAGGCAGTGCTAACCTGCTCAGTGGCTGTTGAGCATTTGAAAGAGCTGCCCCCTGCACCAGGTGAGTGCTTTCAAACCCCAGGGAGCCACACAGCTCTGCCAGTGGAGGCACCACAGCTCCTGCTGGATGTGGCGCACAAACCCTGAGCTGTCCTGGAGCCCAAGGACAGCCAGTGCAGCCCCAGTCCCTCCTGCCTTAGCCATGAGTTCCTGTGCCTCCAGCCCATGAGCTGCAGGGAGGGTTGGAAGTTCTGCTGGGGAGGAGACAGAGTGCAGCATGCTGGCCAAGTCAGATAAGGCTTTTGCTTTTAAACCAAGCAGTTTGGTTCAATTGCTGATCCTCACAAGCTATTTTTTTCTGATGGGATTCATCAGTCAATCTGGTACATTGGTATCCACATCAAAACTGCCACATGTTGTAGATGTCTCAGGAGAAGGAACTAGGGCTGAAAGTCTCATAAGGCCAACCAGGACTCAGAGAAACTGGAAATTTGGAGCCCAGGCCAAGAACCCAACTTGGTAAGTTCCTGTCTGAAATTAAAACCTTTGTACCACCTCAGTCCCAGAAGCTTCCCAGAATAAACATCACTACAGCTACCAAGAACATGGAGTGAACTGCAAAATAATTACACTCATCATGTGCCAAGGGAAACCTGACTGATTGCTGCAATGCTGATTAGTTGCTCCCCCCTGCTCTGGAGAGCATTAGCATGAGAGCAGAAGACACCTTTGATAGGCACTGAAATATCAAGGTTATCTCTTTGGCAGAGTGGCTGAGGTTACAGTCCCAATAAAGGCTTTTTCATCTCATTGTCACAACCCCTTCCCCTCCTGCTGCCCACACCTCTGGGAGGGCGAGGCATGACCCCCCCAAGCAAGAAACCAGGCCAGTCTTGGGCACTTCCAGGCAACCAGGATTCTTGCTTCCTGCCTGCTGAGGACACTGCTCTCACACAGCTAGATGGTACAATAACTTACTCCACTCCACAGCAGCTGCTTGCCAGAGATTAGGGCTTCCAGCACTTTCTTTTTTTTAACTAAAAGAATTTACAACTTCAATTCCCAGTCAATTCTCAGCCCTGCTGCAGTTCAGCCATCTGACAGGAGCACACCAACCTCATGTTTGCAAAATTCATATATATATGTGTGTGTGTGTAGGATATTAATATATCCTACTTGGGAACTTATATATATAAATATATATATAGATATAAGTTCCCAAGTAGGACATAGCAATTATCTGAAGCCCAGCCTCCAGGTCTTTTTCAAAGCTGCTCAGCTCCAGCCATCACATGGCACAGGAAGAAGCAATAGGTCTCATACCCAAGAAGATTAACTCTCCAGAGCTTTTCTAATTAGAGACACCAGCTCCTTGCCAAGGAGCTGCTTGCTGCAGCTTATTTTAGCTCTGCAGTTCTGACAAACCAGACACTTTTCTTCTTATGATCTTGTGTAATTGGAAGACAAACTTTTTGTGAATAATGAATGCTCAGAGACACCACAGTTCATGAAGCAGGGTACTCTCATGATAAAAACAGACCTACAAAATGATGGTTTATCTGTACCAGAGAGTTTGCCCCTGTAAATCCCAGAAGCAGTGAACAGCTGAGGTTGGCAGGAATCCCTGCTCCAGCCCCTGCTCATGCTGGAGCCAGCCTCAGAATCAGGTCAGGCTGCTCAGGCTGTGCCCAGTGAAGCTCTGAGTGTCTCCAAGGGCTAAGGTGTCCCTGCCTCTCTGGGTCCCCATGGCAATGCCTGACCACACTCACAGACTGAACAATTCCACTGTTTCCTACCTAACAATTCTACTTGCTGCAAACAGCTCATCAATTGCCCACTGCTACACAGCTCAGGAGAGAGTCCAACTCTAGTCTCTACAATTTCCCACCAGATTACATTTATTTATTGTTTGAATTGATCTTTGTTGCTCTCCACATTCTAAACTTTTCAAAAATAGGCCTTATTTAGTTGTGAGAATTACTGGGTAGAAAGGGGAAGAGATGCCTTTCTACAGGAGTGACTCTGGAGCATGAGGGTTCCTTCTGCAGGGAAACAAGGTGAGTTAGGACCACAGCCTGAGCAAAAACTCCTGTTAGGCAAAGGAATGGGCATTTTCCAACTTACCTTTCCTTTCTGCTTTACTCTGAGGGATGTTTGATAGAGCTCCCCAGGAGCAGAAGCTCCTGTCACCACAGGGCATCAGAAATTCAGTGTCTCACCAGGCAGCAATGAGGATTAACGTGCCTTCCTAACTCCTTTTGAGCTTCTTCCAAGTTTCTAGTCCTTTGCTCTTCCCCATAACAAGGTGGGGAAGAAAAACCAGGTCAAAAAAACATTATTTTTTCCTCTTCCATCAGCTGTGAGCAGCTCCAGGCTCCCTGATGTGCAGCATGAGCAAATGGCACCTTCAATGGAGGGCTGAGGAACCAGCAGACAGAGGTTAGGGGTGCACTGGCTTCTCAAAGGAGCAGTCCAAGGGCAGGACAGAGCCAACACTGTGGAGAATCCCAGCACAGAAATGAGATTTCCATTTGCCATGATGGTTTCACTCCATGTGTTACCTGTGTGCCTCAACCCTCTGAGCTGAAATCAAGAACAGGACCTGCAGTGCCCACCCTTCCCCACAGCTGATGTGTGTCACATCACAGAAACCAGGGAAAGATGGGAGCAAACCAAAGGTCAATGCAATACAGAGGCTTTAATAGAGTTTTCTGTGCTTTTTCTCTTGGACAACACTGAGGGCTCAGCCCCTTGTCTTAACACAGCTCTACAGGCTTTGGCAGGTATGTAATAGAAAAAATACCACTGGGACATTTTATTGTGCTTCCTTTTCTGCTTCTCTCCTTCCCCCATTGTCCTGGGAAAAAGCAAGTAGAGGAGTTTCAGCCATTGCCAGCTGCTGCACTAAAACAATAGAATTTTGGGAAGGCTCAAAGCATTATTTGTAGCCACAATAAGTACAGTTTATAACTAAGCCTTTCACATCAGCAGATCACAGCAGGGCACTGAAGAACTGATTGTGTACCTAAGCACATTTGCATCCCACCTAAATATGAAGCATTAATTTAAAGTGTTAATTGCCCACAGCTCACACACAGCACCCTTCAAACTGCAGAGGAGAAACAGCAGAGGTGAGCTGAAAAACAACCCAGATGTGCACCTCAGTCTCTGCTTCCTGCAAAGCTGTGGAAGCTCTGCTTCCTGAGCCCACAGGGAATGCTGTCCCATCCCATGGAATAAATGTCAAAGCTCAGGTGAGATGAACCCAAATCCCCCTCCCAACAGCCACTGCTGCCACCCACAGCTCCCCAGGAGTCAAACATCAAGGCTCTTCATCATTCTGCATCATTTAAAAAATTCAGCTGTTGATTCTAGCAGTCTGTCACACCATGGCATATTGCTCTTCTTTCTTTAGAACAGACAGTGTGGGATAGAACAGCAGACACCCCCTCTTCTCCTCCATTCAAACTTTAACTCCACCAAAAAAGTCCTTGCTCCCCAAATCTTTGCACTTTGCTGCTCCTACACGCAAGGGACAGGCTAACACACTGGCCCTGAACGAGTTCCTTGCAGCACAGATCCAGCAGCAGCACCAAACCACACAGCAGTTCTTGTAATTGCTTTCTACTAATTTACATTATACATTAATCTAACATTATACATCAATCAATAGGTTTCACTGCTCACTGGTTTTGAGGAACCAATTAAAGGAGTGATAAAGAAGATTAATTTATTACAGGATCTGCTAGGAGGGTAAATGCTTGCAGGAGGAAAAGAATTATTGACTTAGATTTACCAGAGGAATAATTCCCATTCATATATGTGTACATATATACAGAATAAGGTGTAGGAATGTATGTACCAAACAGCTTTGGCATGTGCTGTGGAGTGGGTTTGCTGGGCACAGACTGGAGATGAAGGATGGAGAGGAGCAGCACATGGAGCTTCCTTCTATTGCAACCCTCTGCCCTGCTGGAAAAGCACTGCTGTGATTCTCTGAACGCAGAGACTCAGAAGCCTTTCAGTGTTAAAAAGTGATAAAATCCCCACCAGTGAGCCTCTGTGAGCTGTGCTGCCATCAATGCCACAGCTCAGCAGGGACATGGCAGGGGACCAAGGTGCCCCTGTTTGGGTGGGTGGCAGCAGACAGGCCAGCACAGCACCCACAGGGCACAGCTCCAGTGTGAGCAGCAGCAGAGCCCATCCAGCACTGCACAGCTGTGGATGTTTCACCACCTCCAGCAGCCAAGGTGGCTGTTCAGTGTGCTGGGACACAGGTGTGCCCCAACAGCATCTGCATCACTTCTGCTCACAATGCCAACGTCCAGGACTTCCTTCTGCATCTACCAAGCCGTGGTGGGCTTGCCCTTAATTCATCTACCTAAAAAAAAAAAAAACAGTTTTCTATTGTGATTTAACTGCAGCCTCCCAAAACCCTGACACACATGGTACCAGTGCCACTCATCACTGGGAATTTGACCAGATCAGCGCAAGGAGGGATGTGGGACACCAGAGCAAAGAATATTCACACACAAAGGCTGGGGGCCTATGATAGGCAGTGACCTGCCTGCGGCTGTGTGCCCCACATGCCAGGCTGTGCAGTGCCTGCAGATTGTGCACAGTGTTGTGGCACAGCCAGGATGGAGAGTGTGAAAGGATTGGCATCCACCCAAGGGGCTCTGCTTAATGAACTGGCTTAGACACACACATCTGGGCAGGGAGCAATCAATACTGCCCAGAACAGCGCAGCACATGCATTGTCTGCAGCCAATTGTGCTGCTCTCTCTGCTGTACCATATTCATTTTAACGTTACCCTGAAAGGAGGGAGCACAGCAGGTCAGCCAAGGAAAGTGGCAGTGCTGCTGTACAACCCAGCCCTCATTTCTTTGAAAACTCATGGCAATCCAGTGCACATCCTGTCAGCCAGGCCCTTTCAGAGCGTGGTTCGAGGAAATCCATTGAGCCTTCACCCTGTTCACCATCCCTGCCACACGTGTCTTTTGGGCTCTGCTCCACACCCAGCACAGCATCCCCTTCCCACCAGCAACAGCTCCCCAGGGAAAAGCAGCCCAGAGTCCCAGGGACCCAGGTCACCCTCCCCTTCCTGACCAAGCACAGGGTGTTTAGAGCAACATAAATGCCCAAATTGAGCCTGCATCCCTGGAGGCCTTAGCCTGTGCCTCTGTATCTGACTATTGATTCACCCAGCACAGGACAGCACCACAAGGAAAGTTGTATTGTGGGACCAAGGATGCTGCTCTGAGCCAAAGAGCCTGTCCTCAACACAGCACTGCAGTTGGGTCACAGCATCCTTCATCTCTTTGCACATCAAGTCAAAAATCTGTGAAATGCTGCAACAATCCCTTTCTCCCAGCCTTCATCTGTCTCTTCTTTGAGGCTGAATCTCCCCTTACAGTATCTTCAGTGCTTGGAGCTGAGTCTCATCTACCTGGCCTCGGTTTTAAAGCCTCAAAATGGCAAAAGGAAAAAAACACCAACACCTAAAAAGGCAATTATTTTAATTACTCATTCTGAGTGCAAAAAGACCCTCAGTTGTTTGAAGCCCTTGATTCAAAGGAATGGCTCTTACAGGCAGCTGACCAGCACAACACACACTGCTGCCACGCCCTCTGCAGCACCCGGAGGTGCTTCTCTATCCCAAATTACAGGAAATTAACATTTTCAAAAGCTTTTGAGTGTTCCCAGGCAGGAAGCATTACAGGAGGCAGCAGAATCAGTATTATTTATATAGATCCCATTATCACAAACTAGAACTCCACACTGTCACTGTAATAAAGCATTACCCAGGAGGCCACTGAAAAACCTGAATAAAATCCTGTAATACAGGATGAAATAAGAACAAAAAGGAGGCAGCCTTTCAGACACCTTAATGTTATCCCTTTAAACAGAGCTGCCTTGACATATGCTGTGCATCACAGGGGACTGGCACGTCAGCAGAGTGCTCCATGACAGCCACAGGGCTCAAAAATCCACCTTTCCCTCCCCACCTGTATTTTCAGGTTTAATTCTTCCTGTTTTGTTTTTCTACTGATGTGAATATATCTCTTCT